>OY735225.1:11611343-11726343 GCA_963457665.1 Thysanoteuthis rhombus
TGGATGTCGTAAATAGAATTTATCCAGGCCATGTTTGTTCTCCAATTGAATTTTTTTTTTACTTGACTTCGAATTCTGACGCTACGGTTGTTCGATTATTGAATGCTCTCTATTATTTACAATATTCTATCATATAATCAAGTGAGCTGGTTTGTCACGGTCTCTCTATCCTGAAACATTGGACTAACTCAACCACATTTGGCACAAAATGACAGGCATACTCATATATTTAAAAAAAAAGGGTTGAGGGAAATGTTCTCCAAAGGGATTTTAATGTTCTATCTGTAATGTGACTATATTGCAAAATAAACCTTTCTTTCCTTTCAGTATACAAATGTACCAGTAAGGCGGGTTTCAGTTAGCTTTAGATAAAACAAAAATTTTAACTTGTGTGATGATATTTTTCTATATTTGTGTATTTAGCTCCATCATCATTTTTTTTGCCGGCAACAGTTTCGCTTATGATCTTTGGAGATACACGTTTTTTTTTGTCATGTAGCTTGTACGAGAAAGGATCATACTTAACATCACGTGGGAAGATCACAGCCTAGCTTACTAGGACACTAATCTAATTTCGAAGCGGAAGAATGTGTTCCACCAATCTCCCAAGCGCTGAGGACCTATCTGCCAAGAAAATCAGCATTTAATATCTTGGCTAAGAAAAATCAGGTGAAAAATAAAAGATCTTTTAATCTTCATTCACTTTTTTGTTTGTTAAAAGAAAAAAAAATGATAAAAGCTAAACTGGAGAGTGATGGAGTAATAGTACAGTCAGTGAATAGTGATAAGAAAAGCTGACATCTTGACTTTGTTTATCCTTTCAAATGCTGTTCATGTTGAAATGCAACCATCATTTGTTCCATTTTCCACTAACGTTAATTTTTTTCTCTCTCTCATTCTCACTCGCTTCATATATATATATATATACATATATATATATATATATATATAGAGAGAGAGAGGGAGTGAGTATGTGGATACGATATGATATATGGATGAAGCAGAAAATACGGAAAATAGTAGTTTTTTAAAATCAGGTTTATTATACTAACGTGTTTTGCCTTTCAGTAGTAATTTTAAATGACACAATATTGAAAAGTTCAATATTTCAAGAAAATAATGTCCCATGATATCACAGCGCCTGTGCACAGACACGAAATATTTAAGAAAAACGGAGAAATTGCGAAACGCAAATATTATTTAACTTAAGATCACTACTTCGACAAAGCCGGAAGGTGAAACACGTTAGTATAATAAACTTGATTTAGATACTACTATTTTCCTTGTGTTTCACTTAATAGTATATATATATATATATATATATATATATATATATATATATATATATATATATATATATATATATATATATATGTATGCCAATTGTTTCATATCATCATTATCATTATCAGTCTTGTTTTTTAACACCTGTCGTTGGACATAGTCCTTCCTCTGAATTTATCACACCTCTCTATCATGGGCGTCGCAGGGCCAATACTTTCTAAATTTGTCTAGTTCGTCTCTCCATCTTGTATTCTGTAGTCTTTGGTTGCAAATGTGATCTATATGGATCATGTTGTGAGTCGTGATGTTCATGGGTCATCTGCCATTATTGCAACATGACCAGCCCATTGCCATTTGTTTTTTTAAAGGATTCTATTATGTTTCGGACTCCTGTGTTTCCACTGATATATGGTGCTGTTTTGTGACCTCTCCATGCATAACTCTTTCATGTGCACGTTGCATGGTTCTCAGTTTGCAGTTTTGTGTCTTGGTCAGGTTCCACGTTTAAGCTCCATAGGTGACTATATTATTGCAAATAAAAGTAGAGTGCTCAATATCTTTGTAGATAAGGTAACTAAAATGATAATAATACGAAATCAAAGGTTACAATAATTTATTTCACAATCATAATTATTATATATATGTGTGTGTGTATGCGCGCTCGCACATGTGTGTGTGTGAGTGTATATAAATAAGTAAATATGAATAAATAAATAAAAGTATGTATTTCCTAAATAAATTTGTTTCGTACTTTATCTCATTCATCATTTGGGCAAACTGATATTATATTGTTTCCATTACAGCGTTATTAGTGGTTTTATTCAGGTTGCAACCAGTTGGCGCTTACACGATTAATTTTGTGCCCAGTATTTCCAGAGTGAATGATATTATTTGTCAAACAAATCATACCATTGGAATCATAGGTTTTCATAAAAGCTAGTGGAGTAAAAAAACACCAAATAAGAGAGTGCGTTTCTCAAAACCCGACAGATGAGCCGAAATCAAAATGAAAAAATGTTTTTATTTCATTTTGATTCTTCAGTACTAGTAACCAACCTGAATGAGCCTGGCCTATTCACATTGCTGGGCAAAAATATGGGACTAATATAAGATAAACTTACATTGTAAATTGAATTCCACACACAAAATATATTTTGGAATGGAATTTCAAACTTTTTTTTATTTCTCATTTTCTTTTGTATCTGTACATAAATCTAACGTTGTCTCAATCTTAAACCACGCATTTCCAGAAATGATTTTCTTTCAAATAGCAAATAACATTATTTGTTTCAAATCGCAAATAGTATTTGATTACAGTTTCTGGACGTAACAAAGAGTAAATGCTTAAATTTCCTGCCTCTAGCTCCATTGGTTCTGCCTGTACACGTGACGCAACATCACATACATACCTTGCCAAACACTTTAGGTAGGTCTCCAGAAACATCCCAAATTAATTCTTATCTCAGTTTTGATATATTTGTCAGTGTTTAAGAACAAGAACATTCCCATTAATCTTAAGAAGAAGGGTCTACAATCAATGCCCTCCGATAGTCACCTATGGAGCAGAAACATGGAACCTAACCAAAAGATTGACTCTAAAACTGATAACCATGCTACTTGCACGGGAGAGAATTATGCTCAACATCACATGGCGAGATCACAGGACGGCATAGTATATTAGAAATACAAAGAGGAGTCGTATATATCATAGAATTCATTTGAAAACTCAAATGTCAATGGGCTGGTCATGTTGCAAGATTTGTCAGACAACCGTAGGACATCATGTCTCACGACATGGATCCCCAGAGATCATATGTGGAACCATGACCGTCCAAAAAAAATGAGATGGCGTGATAAATAGACAAGTTCAGTAAGAATTGGCTCCAAGACGCCCATGATAGCGAGGTCAGGCGCTAAAAGTGAGATGATGATAATGATGATGATGATCATGATCATGAAAAACCTCATTTTCATCCCACTCTGCTCTGCAAAGCCCATAAGGTAGAAAATATGTTTGTTCATATATTTGTACTTTCAGACTTTTACAACCGCAGTAAAGTTGCCGAATGGCAATTTAATTAATATAATTCCAAAAATAAACCCGACAATCAACTGAAACGATTTTTAAAAAAATCTGGAGGGCCACCTTCTCCATCGTCGATAAATCTATTAAGACACAAAAACGGAGAAATTTTAATTTGCATCAGAACATCACAAACATAAAAACACATTAATTTTTGATTGGTATAAGAAACCGTTAACCAAAACTGTCACCCAAACTGTCAACATAAGTTTCTTCAGTTTTCAAGTTGGTCTGGCTGGCTATGTACGTACGTATGTATGTATGTATGTATGTATGTATGAATTTACTCCTTATATCCAGAATTTTTTTTTGTTTTCTGACCTCTCTCCACTGATAGTTTTTTAAAATTTTGGACATAATTTACCAGTTAAGTTCATGGTAAAATTGCTTCCTAGATTGTTCGTTGCGTTCACGGTTGATTTTTGAAAAATCGGACATTTTACTATGCAAAAAATATTGACCTGTTAGTTTGCATTCAATAACACCAACGCTAGCTTTTTTTTCAAAATTCAGACATTTTTTCAGTGATCACTGCCAAACAAAAGGTGAAAGATGTACTTTATCTATTGATCAGCCCGTTTTCCAATTTCTTAATCGATCGCCCCCAGTGCAACACGCTGCCAAATGACTTTAATCACGTAGCAGTTTTCTATTGAGTGACTAACCAGACCTGTTTTTCTTTCAATTTAATTTAAGCTTCTTCTCATGGCAACCCCACAGACCGTCTGTCTATGGCCATTAATAAACAGTACAGATTGAAAATGATATTGCTAAAGGCCGTAGACTGACGGTCTGAATACTTGCGATGAAGAGCAACCGGTATTCATAGAAAATACAAGTCAAAAATTAATTAAGTCTGACAATGGTTCATCTCATAAAAAGCATCAATGATCATATTGATGTTACTTATGTTACGAGCTGAAGAACAATGACAAAGATACCATTGAGAACCATCGGATGGAAATGAAGGGTCGATCCAAATATTAGATTTGATCCTTTGGGCTATAAATTGGCCAGAACCACACGTGACATGACGACCATGACTCTCCTCAAAATGAAAAACAACGAGGAAGAACGGAGAAGGTATCAACCAAAACCTTGTGATAAAACCACCGTGGAAGAGAACAAGCGTAGCTGCCGCAGGCTCAAATTCCATTCTCACTTCTATTCCGACTGATGATGATTACTGTTACGTTTGTTTTGTATGCACTCGGGAGTGAGCATCTTTGTAAGGCGCCAGACTCTAAAGATTATAGAGCAGACATGTAAAGCAATATATATATATATATATATATATATATATTGGTGGAAATCAGAAAGTGTTTAATAAAATTTGCTTCAAAAAGTGATTTGATACTAGAGAGAGAGAGAGAGAGCTAATGTAAAAAACGGGTTGAGGGTGTGTCTCAAGTCAAATTGGTACATAGATGTTGCAATTGTACGTTTATTTTCAACTTGTTAACACATTTCAAAGTTTTGGTAAATTTAGTACAAAAAATTCAATTATGAAAATCAAAAAACTAAAATAAAATCAAAGTTAAAATAAGATTTCAGCCAGTATTCATAAATTGCTGTAAAAAATATCTTATCTCGGTTCCCTCCTCTATCATAAAAATAACACCTCTTCTCTCTTCAACCCACTCTCGCTTTATTCTACTCTCTTTCTCTAAGAAAAAGATAAGCATCTTTCTTTCACTTACTTGTAAAAGCATGAATATTCTCTTACTTTCACTCTATCGTAAAAAGATTGTTATTCTCTTTCTTGCAATCTCCCGTAAAAAAGATGCTAATCGTCTCTCCGCTCTCTCTTCTATTCTATTCTGAAATCAAATATCATCGAAATGATTAGAGACGCAGATCGCGTCATAACCACGTCACCTTTTACGAATTTTCTCGCTTTTTTCTACGTCTGTAACATCAAATGAAAAGGTCTATTTTTCATAAAGAGAACATACCGTTTAGTTGATTTTGCTCCATCCTGTATATTCAAAGTTATCACCACATCTACGACATGACAACTGAGCTGCTCCTGTTATAAGTATGGGTTAATTTAGCAGGGTCACACCTCGGTCACCAACGAAATCATCGAGACACGCAAGGACAGTAACGCTAATTTGCATAAAGAATTCTCTAGCGAAACAATCAAACATCATCTTCATCAATATAATAAGCGGAAAAGTATGTTTGTCTTGAAACATCGTCGACATTTCTCAACGAATCCTTACCAGTTTTGGCACGGGAGTTCAGATGTATCCCAGGATAATGTATGAAAGAAGAACACTCTCTCGACTACAACAGGTGAAAGAGAGAAAACTCTCCTTCCTATTATAAAATGTAACAACTATCATGGGACAAGATGCTTCAAATAATCCTGTTCTTGGAGATGAATGGAAAACCTTCATACACATGTATATGGAGATAGGTAACCCGCATTGATAATATCGTATTTAATAAAATCGTATTGTGTGAAAAGTTACGACTTGAAATAGATGAAGAAGTTAGGACTTAGAATAGATGAAAAAGTCAAGACTTGAAATAGATAAAAATATACAAAAAGTTACCAGTTGTGTTTTGGATACCTAAAATACATATAAATCCAATAGTTGCTCGCTTCATTGTAGCTTCTAGAGTTTGCAGTACTAAACCTCTTAGAAAAGATGTTTTAAAGATTCCAATTTAATATCCAATCAAATACAGAAATTCAATAACAAAAGTAAATTTTGTAGTAATTTAAATCTCTTTTGGGCTGTAAATAATTCTATGCCCGTTAAAAAAATATTGGATATTATAAATACCCGTAGAGGAGCTAAATCTATCTCAAGTTTCGATTTTAGTACTTATAACACAAAAATTCCTCATGTGCACCGTATTAAAGATTTAAATAAAATAATAGACTTGGTATTTACAGAAGGAAATAGTTAATATATTGGGTCTACAAACTCATAGACTCTAGATTGTATCCGTTTTATTGAAGACTTATATTCATTCAATAATGGAGGAGAATTTGGAAAATCGTATAGTAATATATACCCTAAAGATCTTGAATTAAGATGCAAACATAATGGAATACAAGGAATGTTCTTAGATTTGGATATCAAATTCGAGGATAAAAGATTTGTCACTAATTTGTTTGATAAACGTGATTCCTTTCCATTCCGTATCATACATAGCGTTCCATCTTATATATTTAATGGAACCACACTATCAAAATATTTGAGAATTGCTAGAGCTACTCTTAGATTTTTTGATTTTATACGGAAAATCATTTCTTTAGTGATAAGAATGGTCAACCAGGGCAGCAAAATAAGTAACTTTTAGACTATTTAGTAAAGCCATGACTAGATATCGTGACCCCATTAAAACTTATCAGCTTGACCATAATGAAATAATTACGAAAATTAAAGAATATGTTAACGAAAGTATGAAAATAGAATAAATGAGTAATGTATATCAAAATGAACCTATTTGGGATAATCTTAGGGGAAAAGGTAACCAAAAGAGTATGAAAGATCATTGTATAAGCAGGGACCAGGGAAAAGGGAAAACATTTGGTTCTGGCCCATTTATCTGACTGATAGGTGGGTTGGTAGATCGAACATGGAATGCTAAATAACGCATAGTCTATATATATTTTTAGAATAGACCATTGAGGTGTTACAACATGACAAATTACATGTATGACATATTCCTGGAATGGGTTGGTGTTTGATCAACACTGCAAGGGAGCCATATTGATATAACTGTTCAGTTTTTAAAATTCTAGAAACAGTTACATGGTAAACAACTGATAAGAATAAAAAAATGTTGCACGTCGTATCATAATAACTAAGTACATATAAAACAGGGAAAAGGTGCTAAAGAAAATTGCATAAATTGCACTGACAGATCTTGGGAAATAAAGTGAGATAAATTTTTTTTTGAAACGCTTTCTAGACTATATATATATATATATATATATATATATATATATATATATATATATATATATATATATATATATATGTTTGTGTGTGTGTGTGGATATTTTTATCGGTTATCAGAATTCTAAAATATTCTAATATTGAAGATGCTAAATTTAAATGCCTGGAGACTGGAAGATGTTAAATTCCAACACCCAGGCACTGGAAAATGCTACAGTCTGGCGCACAGACACTGAAAGCTCCTACATTTTAGAATAAAATCGCATAAATATGTCAAACTAGCGCAGATTTCTGGCGATGTCCGGGAATAAAATAACTTCAAGCATATACTGCAAACACATACAGCGTACAGATTAACATAGTTGAGTTTTTTCCCCGGGAAACGTCGGAAGTCCCCGGTAGAACGTACAGATTGAATGCCGAAATTTGCTCTTCCCATTGAGCTTGCATTACCAGCGGCTGTCTAGCAGCTGTTTAGCTCAATGTAGCTATCCTATAAGTGGCAGGTTTGATTCCTGTGGCAGCCCCATTTTCTTTGATTGTTTATTCTATTTATGTTGTCTAGGGTGAGTGATATATTGACTCTGTAACAACGGGAGATTGTCTCAAATAGGTTTCCGTATAACATAACACAATATATATATATATATATATATATATATATATATATATATACACACATAAATATATATATATATATATACATATATATATATATAGAGAGAGAGAGAGAGAGAGGGATATGTTCGTGTAAATGAAAGTTTTGACATTATCTGTCTAATAAATCTTCTCTTATTATATCATAGATTTCGTAAACAGTCAAGTACCTCTTTATTGTTCACAAGGTCTAGAAAATATGTTTGTGTGAAGACATTTATACATCAAGATTCTTACTACCACAGTGTAAGTGAAGTTATTTTGTCCTCCTGTGTTCAGCAAGATTAACAAGCACACAATTGAGCTCTTGTGTGGATTTTGATAATATTCTTCTCTTTCCATTGGATTCAATTCCATTTCGAGAGAAGATTTAGAAAAAAAAATGCCATTTCTATTTGGCTTGCAGTGCCAGTACAATTGCATGAGGAATAGAGTTTTAGCAATTGAAAACCGGTTAATTACATTTTCGAAGATTGTCCCCTAAAAGGAAGATAAAGATTCAGTAAACTCTCGTTGTAGCTGCACCCGTTCAAACAGCACTATAAAATTACATACGCATTCTAACAGGACTTTTGCTTATATATTCTCACAAGACTATTGTCGGAGATTATGCCTTCTCCCAAGCTAATTAAAGCATAAATAATTTGCTTACCGTATTTTTTTATCAAATTTCATCCTTTATAACGACACCTCCAGAGAGTGCCGGTATAACGGGAGTTTACTGTGGAATGATCCAGTTTCAAGAAAAGCTTGAACCACCTGCAAGAACAAAGAGAAACTTTTCACAATTTTAAATGATAATTTTTATTTTTTGTAGAGTGTCCGCCCGCTACCTGAAGGTAGATCGTTTCTACAAATACCTTTCGTACATGTTGATTTGGAGAGAAAAAAACAATCACTATCAATTCATACGGGGAAGGAATTTTCATCTTTAGTCGACCTCAGAATTTCACCCATTAAACGCTATATATCTTTGATGTGCATCAACATTGAGTCAAAGAAGGATCTACAACCAATGCATCATACTGATAGTTGCCTATGGAGCTGATTGACCCTCAAACTGAGAACCATGCAACGTGAACAGGAGAGAATCATATTCAACGTCATATGGTGAGATCAAAAGACAGCACAGTAAATTAAAAAAAAAATCTGGAGTCAGAAATATCATAGAACCATTAAAAAAACTCACATGTCAATGGGCTGGCCACGTTTAAAGATAATTAGACAACGGCTAGAAACCAAGAATCACAACATTAATCCCCAGAGAACATATGCAGAACTGTGGCCGACAGGAAATAAGATGTCGTGACGATTTAGACTGGTTCGGGAGGTATTGGCACCGCGATGTCTGTGATAGAGAGATCTGGTGAATGTTGGGAATGGTCTGTGTTCAACGACGGACGTTAAATAGCTGATGATGATAATTTCTGTTGGTCCGGCGAAATAGATTATCTGATTCATGAACCAAGGTTACCGGATAATCAATAGTCACTCTGCTGTTTCTTTGTTCTTCGATAAGATAAGTATAAAAAAGATAATTCCTTTAGTATTTCAGGCGCTGAATATAAAAAGCTGAGACAAAAAAAAAACAAAAAAACTTTGCCAATAATCCTAGCTATAGACCTGCATACAAAAACGATTGTCGAAAATTCGCATGGTCTCCCATCTTTTTTTTCTGTTGAGAACACATCAGATGCAGTGTCGTCTGCTCCAGTCAAAATTCACTCGGACGAGAGCAGAAGGCACAAGGGGAAAATGACTATGCATCAGAGTGGAAAAGAAAAGATGAATGAGAATCAGGAAAGAAGAAAGGAAAATCTGACCTTGTAGACCCTGTGCTCTGCGCCGCGCCGGCTTTTGTTTTTCCAAACACGATCGTCTGTTTTTATATCTGTTTCATGTGCGGCAGAATTTATACATAATTCAGAAGATGATATTGAATTTTCACGTCGACACGCATCAGGTCCTAATGCAAAATGATCACTGATATTTTTGGGCGCGATTCAACGTGAGGCAAACATTGATCGGCCTAGCAGTGACCGACGCCAACCAATCAAACTGTGAACCGGATAGTTTACCTCTGCCAACGAAGTTGGAAGAGGTATATGTATCAACTCACGTTTGTCTGTTTGTATTTGTATTTACTCACGTTTGACTTTTGGTCAACACAGTATTTCAAAAAGTTCTCAATGAATTTCAATGTTATTTTGTGGATGGTCAAGCCGTAAGACAAGGAAGAATTTGATTAAACTTTGGGATGAGTCAAATGATTTTTTGAACAGTTCTCTCCACAGTATCATAAGTATATGTCTACCCGATATCTCCAAAAGTTCTCAATAAATTTCGATGACATTTTGTGGAAGGGTGGGCCATGGACTAAAAAAAAGTTTATAAAATTTTGTAGTGGATCCAGTGATTTTATTTACAATAACCTTTCCTGCCTTATAACAATGTATTAACTGATTTTCATTTGATTTTTATCTAAGATGGCGTTGACAAAGTTAAGTGTGTTTTCTGTTTTATTTACTTGCGATCTTGTTACCACATTTCTCTGTCCGCTGCCGTGCAAAAGGCCTCATCTTCCCTGCATAAATTAACACCATCATCATCACCAGCCATTTAGCGCCTTTGCTGGACACAGATCTCTCCCCAAGATCCGACAGAGCTATTGGTCTTGCCGTTGAGGAGTCAACATTTTCTGAACCTGTCAAGTCCGTCACATCATCTTTTTTTTTGCCGGCAACGATTTCGCATATGATCTTTGTGGATTTACCTCGTGAGTCGAGGTTGACATTTTTGTTACATGGCCTGCCCATTGTCATCTGTTTTCTAATGGATTTTATACCTCTGACTCCTGTTTTTTCCCAAATAAATATTGTTGTCAAACTGGTGTTCGGTGGTTAGAGCTGACTTCGTTTTCCCAACGTAACAACAACAACAATCCTCACGTAATTTAAGGGAGTAAACCTTTCACTGTTTGTCTATTCCGTGATGTTAAATGTGATCAAGTGATCGTAGACGGTGGTCTTACCGACTGAGCCAAACTGACAAGTCTTACATATCAGCAGAAAAATTATTTTACCAATACATTAAGGTTTATTTCTTTCAAATAGATAAATACATTTACACTAAAAAATATTCTGAAAAATGTTCGTAAAATTATACAAAGAATACAAAAGTTGTGGCAATTATCTTCAGTCGGGATAGAAGTAGAAGTGGTGCTTGTTACTCTTTAAATGGATAATAAAACAAAAGGAATCCGTCGATCAATGGTTTGCATATGAGAAACGAAAAGAACTGAAGAATCATATTTCACGAGAAACAGAGGGCCAAGAAAACAACTCTTGAATAATGCAATGTTTTGGAGAAGAAACCGTTTCTATGGATGAAAACAGACCAAACATTCACAGCAACAATTAAAATTACGTTAAAACAACTTTCCTTCTTCATAGAATTCATCATCACCATGTTCGTCAACATCATATTCGCCATCATCATCACCACCAACACCATCATCATCGTCATCATCAACAACATTACCACCACCACCACCACCACCACCACCACCATCATCATCATCATCATCATCATCATCATCATCATCATAATAAGGTTCATCGTTGTACGTAGACCTTCCCCAAGATCTGCCAGTTCTCTCAACCCCGAGCTTCACGGTGCCAAAAACTTGTCTCTATCATCACGCTGTCTCATTTTTATCTTAATGTGTGTGTGTGTGTGTGTGTGTGTGTGTGTGTGTGTGTGTTGTGTGTGTGTGTGTTGTGTGTGTGTGTGCGTGTACGTAGTGTGTGTGTGTGTGTGTTGTGTATCTGAATGTGTGTGTATCTACGTGTGTGTGTCTCTGTGTGTGAGCGTGTGTGTATAGTGTGTGTGTGTATACATGATGTCTCAAAATTGACAATATTTTTTTCTTTTCCCTTTTCCTTTTCAAATTTCTGTCCAATTTCTGTGAAATTGATATCAATCGATGACTCAATTTCTAAGGAATTCTCTCACGTCTAAGCTCCACTCCCACTTCCATCCCCACCCACTAATTATGGCGATGACGCTAACGATTGAATTGAGGTGTAAAACTGCAACCCGGAAAGTGTGAAGATTAGCGATTCCTTTTTCAGGGGTAACATCAAGAGCAAAGCAAATGCAACAATATCCAGAGACCTTAATGAACTCGAGCCAAAAATAAGAAAGTGTTACACTAACACTCAACTCAAAGTGCTTGCTGATTTCGGGAATGCCGGTATCAATCGCTGGCTCAACTTGAATGCTATGAAGGAGTTGGCTCAAATAAAGAATTTTTCCAGTGAAGTATTAGGTTGCTAGGAAAATAATGGCCGTATTGAAAGGATGGATAACTTATTAATTTTCATCTCAGGTCGGGGAGGATAGGGCGCTTAAAGACGCGAACTATTATATTTACAAGCAAAACACAAGTCTACAGACCAAAAAATAATTTTACAAAATGTACACATTGACTAGAGAAAAATAGAGCTCGTATCATATTGCAACGTAACTAAAATGCAGTGAAATGAAATCGGCCATTATTTTCCAAAGAAATTAATCATTTTTTCATCTGAACTTGGCATAATTTGAATAGTAAAATTTAATTTATGCGGACAGATTTTCAAAGGTTTGGTTCTACCTATTTTGAAAGATATACAAAATAATTACAAAGTGAATTCTGAGACGTTCTTTATTTATACATATATATGTATACCCCACTTTTTGAACATTCAATTTACAGAAAAAGACAAAAAGCTAAAATAGCCGTTATAGAGGCTGAGTGCATCATCTTCCTTTCACTGATGACACAACCTAAAAATACATCCTCGCCATCTTTATGACTGATAACGATTTTTCACCTGTGCAAATTATTTGTAATTGCTTCCTCACTTTACCCTATTTCGGCTTACAAAAGATTTTTTTATGGCAACATTATTTCTGGATACCAAAAGAAACACATACGCACACACTCTCACACACACACACACACACACACACACACACATATATATATATATATATATATATATATATATCAACAAATCGATAACAGACCAACGAAAGGCAAAGGCCCAAATAATCGCTTTATCGACACTTTCTCATCTTGTTCGTTCACTGTCCATACGCATACGTACACTTTTGTTTCCCAACGCCAGAAATCATATTATTAAGAAATGGATATAATCTGACCGAATATTTATGAATACTTTATATCAATTGGAAATCTATTTGAAATGACTTCCCGTTGTTACACAAAGGAGAAGTCACACGACCTGGACAGCACAAATAGAATAAACAATATTTAGCTCAATGGAAAGAGCGACGCGACGCTGAAACAGCTACTTTAAAGGTCGCAGGTTCGATTCCTGCAACAGCCCTATTTTTCTTTAATTGTTTATTCTATTCACGCTGTCTTGGCCAAGTGACGCATTCTCCTAGTAATCATTTTCAATAATATAACGCATATATATATATATATATATATATATATATATATATATATATATAGAATTTAGTTTGATTTGGCATAAGGACTCAAGTGTGGGGTACCCAATGAGGATTGAACCCAATGTAATAATCATGGTTTCAGATCCACTTCTTCTATTCCTGATGATTACAGTGATTTTTGTATTGTGCCAAAAGAAGGGTGTATAACCAGTCCATCCTCCCAATAGTCACTTATGGAGCTGAAACATGGAACCTTACCAAGAGACGGATCTGCAAATTGAGAACTATGCAACGTGCACATGAAAGAATTATGCTGGGCCTCACATGCAGAGACCACAAGACAGCACAATACATTCGGGAAAAGGCAAGAGTCAGAGACATCATAGAATCCATTAAAAATCTCAAATGGCAGTGGGCTGGTCACGTTGCAAGAATGGTGGACAACCGATTGTCATCGCGACTCACGACATGGATCCCCCGAGATCACATGGACAACTGAGTCCAGCAGAATATTTGATGGAGATACGAGCTAGACAAATTCAGAAAGTAGTTGCTCTGCGACGCCCATGATAGAGAAGTTTGGTGAATCCTGGGGAAGGTCTATGTCCTACAATGATGATGATAAATTAATTCGTCGACATAGTGTGACCAGCACTCAGTTTGAACGGTAAGGACTTATACATTTTATATATCCATTTGGTTTAACACATATATATATGTTAACACAAAAAAACGCCTAACCCCTCGAATGACCGTCAGAAACAAAAGCTGTTACTTGTAATGTAATATGAGTAGGAACAACTTAGATAAAGCAGTAATAGCTATCTGACTATGTTGCAAGGTAAATTATTACAATTTACTCCAACAGTCACATTTCAAATCGAAGTGAAAGTAATTCCCGACAGTATATTAATAATAAGCCGGCCTAATTACACTGTATATCTGATACATAGCGAAACGAAAGTTCAGTCATGGTTATTGACCAAATTTCCACTTTTAATCGATATATATATATATGTCATCCACAGCTGTTCCATTGTATTACAACTCTTCAGTGTGGCTATAGACCCAGAGGCAGAAATTTTACCCCAGCTCTACGCAGATCTAGATGGTCAGTAGAATTGAATTAAGCAATATATTTACTTACGAATAATTCCCCATCCACCAGAGTGCTCCATTCCAGAGTTGGAAGAGCATCACAATAGTTACTTACAGTAGACGAGTGCTCTACCTAAGAGTGCTTAACCCAAAAGAAGGGAGCGTTAATTATCATGATAATAAATGTGTCAACCACAGACAGCTGTTTCGTTGTATGACAACTCTTCAGTTTGGCTGTAGACTATCCAACATCCTTTCCACGAGGTACGATCGAAACCTTCGCTTCAGACCCAGAGGCAGATATTTTACAATTGCATAGAGAGCAACGTCAGGGATAACTTTGAGACATAGATTAGAGTGACGGATATTATGCAAAGAATCAAGCAACAGAATGGAGATGGTCTGGACTCTTAGCAAGAGTCAATGGCAAAAGGATGGACCAAAAGACCAACTGATTAGTGCATTAGTGCCTATGGCTCAGCAGAAGCGATAGGAAAAGACTAGACACGAGAAGGAGGCATGAGATAAAAGGGCGTGTTAGACATGGCAGAGATTAGTGCAATCAGTGTACTTATAATTGATGATGATGATGATGATGATGATGATGATGATGATGATGATGATATTTATTGATGGTCACTAAATTTGGTCAGGTAGAAAGCCGCAGGAGCGAGGCAACCAGTGAGGTTCGAACTCACTACAATACCAAATTGATGTGTCAGACAAGGTTTGTTTACTCTCCCTCTCAGCAAGCTCACTATGTACATAAACATCTACTAAACTTAGCCTGGTCTGGCATAAGGCTACAGAAGTGGGGTACTAAGTACTTTGAATGGTGCGTGTGACTAGTCTAGAAATCACGTCGATTTGCCAGATATTTTTTTGAACTTAGTTCACAGTTTGATAAAGGATTTTCATTAAATGATGATATTAATTATTGAGGCAGAATTATTTGGCACAGACGAAAATATTCACCAGATTTGGATAACAAATAAAAAGAGAAATGTGACTATCTCATCAATTATTGTGGCAGCACTCAGAAACAGACACACGGGCACACTCAACCCCACCTTACAAATATATCAAATAATGTATATTTGGGTAGTGTTTTTTCTTTTAAGTAACTTTCTTTAAAAATGCTAGATTTAACTTTTTCTATCAATATTTTTTCTTGTTTGCAAGTTGATTTTTCGCTGGGTCACTAGAATGAAGGAACTGTCTAAAGTTCTTTATATATATATATATATATATGTATATATATATATGTATAATTTGAAATATAGGAAGTGAGACAGACTCAGGAGTGAAACTAGGTTCATTTATCTATTATATATATATATATATATATATATATATATATATATATATATATATATATATAATTATTAATGAGACAAAAAGTCAGAAAAAGAGTTCAATACGAGTATATCATTGAAAATTGATTTGGAACACACACGCACACGCGTACAAACACACACACATATATATATATATATATATATATATATATATATATATATATATATATGTATATATATATATATATATATATAGCTATGCATACATAGAACATATAGTACAGATCTGGTTTGCAATAAATCATAATATAATGTAATATAAAGCTATGTCTGAAATGTGAAGGATTTATGTCATAGAGTGCTCGATACATTCAACTTTATACTCCGAGAGTTTGGATGGTTTAGAGTAGAGCTGGAAATATAGTAGGAATATTCTTACAATATAATTACATATATTTAGTAATGTAGGGACAGCATTAGATTTGCAGCCTAATGATTTACACCATTTAATTTGTACAAAAATCAAGTCATTTTTTTAAAGATACTTCACTCCCTTCACAATGTACCTAACTTAGAGGTCACATAGATTGAACGATTTACAGCAGAAATTTCAGATAAATATTAGCTAACGTGTCAGTCTACAGACCTATTGATCCACCCTTTGTAAGCTTTTTGAGATTGCTCAAGGAAAGACAACTTCTTTGGAGGCGGCGGTATTCTTTTGGGACGATTAAAATCCTCTTTCTTTTCGGCAGCATCTTATATCGGTAACACACACACACACACACACACACACACACACACACACACACACACACACACACACACATAGCATCCTTCGTCGATGTCACACACACACATACACACATACTCAAATATTATGCATTATTGGCGACATTTACTTATTTTGGGGGGAAAGAATTTTGATTTCAGATGGAAAATTAACAAAAAAACTACTTTCACTTTGAGTACATAAACTTTCGGTAAAAAAAAAGGTGTTTTTTATACTTATTCTGGTTATATAAACTTTTTACAAAATTAAAACTACATATTAACTTATTTTTAGGAAAAATTTTAAAATTACGAACAGTTTTGTAAAAGTTTTTGATTTCACAAACAGAAATATAATTGTTTTATATCCGTGTTTGGATTAAACTAAATTTTGATCAAATTAAAACTACGTATTCATTTCTTTTCTGTTATAAAAAGAAGGGTTAGAATTTCGCTGATTATGGAATTCTACCGATTTGGTCAAACACATAAATAAAAAAAAACATTGATTAAGAAATAAAAATGGAGACGAGCTGGACATATAGCAAGAGCAAAGTTTAATTGGTGGTGTATGAGGTTAACAGATTAGTGCACCAGCGGTAGCAAATACAATCGAAGATGGGACATGATATGAGATGGAAAGGTGTGCTCACATGACAGAGGTTAGCACAGTAACAGTCGACATCGAAGGAGCCGAGAAAGGCTTCGGTTCAACAGTGAACTTGTGATGGCTGCTACTACTACTGATATATATATATATATATATATATATGTGTGTGTGTGTGTGTGTATGTGTATATATGTGTATATGTCTGTTGGTGCATGTTGTGGAAAAGTTGACAAAATGGAAAATGAAAAGATTTGAGACGACTCAGTGCATCTCCATTTTTTTTATTGAAGAGAAATGCACTAAGTAATCTCAATTCTTTTTTTTTTCTATATTGTTAACTTTTCCACAAAATTCTTTCGGATCTTAACTTTTCCTCTACCTATAAATGTATTACACATTGAAAACCAATGAAATTCCAGTTGAAATAGAACGTGGAAAAAACGAAGAAGTCGCAAGACGTGATGGAGCCACGAGGTGAAAAACAACGTTGCCTAGAAATAAACGTTGATAAAATTTAATCAAACGTTAGAAAAATTGAAAGAACAAGGAAACATTTTGTCAGAATGTCGCGAAATACAGTATATATATATATATATATGTATATATATATATATATATATATATATATATATATATAAACACTTGGTTATATAAAAATAACTTTAATAAAAAAGAATGTAGTAGAACTCGAAAAATCCAAATAAAGTGGTCAATGTAATATTGATACAATATAAAGCAGTCTTTACTGAAGATCAGAGAGAGAGAGAGAGAGAGAGAGAGAGAGAGAGAGAGAGAGAGAGAGAGAGAGAGAGAGAGAGAGAGAGAGAGAGAGAGAGAGAGAGAGAGAGAGAGAGAGAGAGAGAGAGAGAGAGAGAGAGAGAGAGAGAGAGAGAGAGAGAGAGAGAGAGAGAGAGAGAGAGAGAGAGAGAGAGAGAGAGAGAGAGAGAGAGAGAGAGAGAGAGAGAGAGAGAGAGAGAGAGAGAGAGAGAGAGAGAGAGAGAGAGAGAGAGAGAGAGAGAGAGAGAGAGAGAGAGAGAGAGAGAGAGAGAGAGAGAGAGAGAGAGAGAACACCCGACATGTGTTTCATGGTAGGTCCATTTTTGAGTGCTAATTGATATTTAGCATGAATCTAATCCCGTCAAAAATTCCTGTTTGGATGCAGTATTTGAAGTACACCCAAATAGATTTTATTACTATCTATGATTTTGCCCACAGAAAGATTGATTATATAATTACATCATGAAAACGATGAAATGATTTTTAACAAATTCTCGTGATGTAATCCTGAAATTATCAAAATTAAATCTCAATCATTTACAGAAATAAAGTAACAGTGTGTTAATTTTCAAACTTAATTCAGATATAAAGTCATATCTTATAATGAATAAATGTTTACTTTACATCAAGATTAGCTAACACTCTAAAATAAAAATAAGATAT
Organism: Thysanoteuthis rhombus; assembly: GCA_963457665.1. Classification (NCBI taxonomy): domain Eukaryota; kingdom Metazoa; phylum Mollusca; class Cephalopoda; order Oegopsida; family Thysanoteuthidae; genus Thysanoteuthis; species Thysanoteuthis major. Next base: position 11,629,971 of record OY735225.1, read on the forward strand.
AATTATGTAATTATATCATGTTGTTATTTAAAATAGAAATTAAAATATTTCTCTAATAAATATTACTATTACTGGTATTTAAAAATTGTTCTATCAATATTGATATTATAAAGGAGGAATAACTGGAAAAAATAGATGAACTTAGTGATTACTATTCCATAATGCCCGAATTCTATATAATTGGTTTTAATTTGAACCTCTCAGTACGACAATATTTTGAGAACATTTCACTTATTTGATTCAGCATTTTTTTTTTATCTTTAGACATTGAAATCCTTAATTTTTCCTCCAGATAGGGATTGGCCATTTGACTATGAGATGAAGGCCTTTTGTTTCCGATAGGAAAGTTCCAGAATTTGTCAAGAATTATCATGTCATTCTTGTGAGATATTATGCAGACGAAACATGAATAAATGAACGAAAAAGATTGAAAAATATCTCTCAATCGAAAAAAAACCCCTGAAACTATTCCCGAATTTAACCAATTTTTCTTTAGCCCATGGCCGACATTTTAATGATATTTGATTGAAATTCACTGAGACTTTTTGGAAATGTTTTGGTGTAGCTACGATGCCGAGGAAGTGACTGTAAAAATTCCAGGATCCAACCCCCGAATTCAATCTATCCTTTCTCTGTCCGTAACACACTCTTCGACAAAATGCCATTGAGATTCATCTACCATTTCAGTTTACAAACAGACTGATATGAATGAATACATAAACCTTTTCAAAGATTGTTGACAAAGGTTAATTACCAAGGAAGAATATGTCTGCTCAATATATCCAAAAGTTCTCGATGAATATCAATGACAATTCATGGAGTGTAAGTTACGGGCAACGGAACAATCCATTCAATTATGGGACATATCCAGGGATTTGCAACAGTTACCTTCCCTGCATCGAAGCTATATATTAACTGATTTTCATTCAGTTTTTACTGATAATTCTGTTGGCTGATATATGCTCTTTCTGTGGGCTTTTTAGTTACTGGCACAACGCCCATCTCCTCGGATTTTTCAAATAATTAATTACGAAAACAAGATAACAAGAACCATAAGTTCAACGATGTGTCCATGATCCGTGGTTGTAATAGCAGGTAGAGGGTTGAGAGGAGCAAGCAGTCTTTCTTTGAGTCGATTGATTCTTATGTTTGTAAAAAAATGCGATTTGGAAATATTCTGCAAGTTTTATTTCCAATAAAAGAATTGTAAATGTCCATTTTGTCGGTTATAGTAAATAATTGGTGTTTTCTGGCAATTTTCGGTGATTTTTGGTCATTTCTGGCTTCTTCCTATCATGACATCATAAAAAATGATCGGAATAGATTTCCTTATAATACATCATACCCTTTAATGACGATACGCCTTTTCAATGATATCATGCTTTCTAGTGACATCACACCTCTTCCTTCCTTCCTTCCTATTTCTGTGGTTTAACATGAATGGGACCGACTGAATAGCGACCAATAGAGACGTGCAAGCAAAATTGAGTGAAGTCACTCAGTCAAGAGCTTTGTATTTGACGTCTTTTTCCCTCTTTTCGTCAAGACGCTTGCTCTAAATTGTATTAATTTCGCTTCTTTTCAAGATGATCCCCCGAGATTTCAGCAATTAATATCGTGTTTTTCAATTTTTAAAGACTTCTTTTTTCATTTCGTAAAAGAACAATCACATTAGGCTTTGAACATTTCCCTCCCAATGTGAATATGATCGCTATAGTTTCAATCGATCGTTTCTGTGACCTTCCTATGAAAGCATTTAGTATGTCTTACACACATCTATGATTGGCATACTCTTTAACTTAGTCTGGTGCAATGTCACAATAATGGAGCACCCAGTCACTAAACTACTTAATATATAGCCGGACTAGCTTGCTAACCAACGCTCTATGCCAGGCGCCCTGATGATATTTACTAAGCTTAGCCTCGTGTGGCACAAGGCCATGACACTGTAACGACCCTGACGATCGAGACTATCTTGCACTACTTATCATTTACTTCACCAAAGAACAATTGCATTAAGCTTTCGAAATTTTCAATCACTTGTAAAAAAACTTGTAATTAGTCGTTATTATGGCAATGGAGATTCCAACGGTTAGCGGAGAAGAAAATGACATTGGTCTGCCGAGTTCAAGCCAGGGTTGCCTAATATCTTTTGTCGCAAAAGACCAAACTCGTTTGGTCTTGTTACCAAATTAAATGGCTTCTGAACCAAAAATAATCAAATACCCTAAAATCCATCATCAGACTAAGCTTGCGAGAAAATAGGTTAACATACATATATCTTTAATCTTTTGTCCAGGTATTTTATATCGTATTATATAATTCGTGAATGGTATTGTTATTCTATGTATTTTTCACAACCAAATCTTTATTACCGGAACCTAATACCTTTGTTCAGTACCAAATTTGCCTAAATATGGCAGTGGATTAAAATAGATGCTTACGTCAAATAACCCCGCAACGCAACTGATGTTACAGCGTTTTTTTTACCGTTATAGCTGCTTTCTTAAAATCAGATGTTTGAAGGGTAAACTTAATGAAAGCATTTAGTAAGTCTTGATACACCTTTATGATAGGCATATACTGAGTTTAAGAGAGTCTGGGACAAAGCCACAACAATGGAGTACCGGTGAGGATTGAATTCACTACAGTAGTCAAGGTCTGCAAGACTAGCTTCTACTAAGTATGAATTATACTATCATTATATTTATTAAGTAGAGCAATTCAAGAGACTATCACTTACTTTTTACCATTCTTCCTTCTTCAGTCATCTCGGTGTGGTTGAAAACTGGACATGCCCCCTTGTCGAGAAATGTACAGCTTACGACTACGTGGCTACGAATAAACTCTACAAATGATCAGATATGAATTTTTATAAAATTTCTTTTAAAAAATGCCATAACGCTTAGAATGTTAAGTATAAACTCGATGTATAATATCAGCTATAACAGACGAGTTCAAAACCACCCCAAAACAAACTCAGAACAACACAGAGGGCAATGGGAAGATCAACGTTAGGAATAAATCTAAGCTATCGATAAAGATCAACATAGATCCAAGAGGGGACCAGGGCCAAGGATATTGTACATGTAATTATGCAACGAAAATGGAGATGGATTGGGTACATAGCGAGAAGAAGGGACTACAGATGCAGCAAAAGGCTAAGCAATTGATGCCCATGGGACAGAAAATACAGTAGGAAAAGACCAGATGCAAGATAGAGAGATGAGATATAACATTTTGCCAGTTAGACATGACAGAGATCAGAGCAATTATGCTTGTCCCTGAAGAAGATGGGAAAGGCCTTCGTTCAGCTTTGGGCTTATAACGACTAGGGATAACGGTGACATTTATTATGTACTAATATACTCCAAGCCGTAAAAAAGTGACAGTAATAACTGACAGTTGCACTCAACTCATAGGAAATCAAAAACATTATGTTGTGCAACATTTTCTCACTAATGTTCAATATTCCTTGAATATTAAACTAATATCAAGATAGACTCTAGTAAAGATACAATTTACCAAGTTTATGGTAACATAGAAATCTGTTTTTTAAGTTACATCACCAGACGTCACCAATGACGTAAGCGTGAAGGACAACAAATGCGCATAGGAAATGCAGATATAGGAAAGTCAAGTTTAAAGTAACATAGAATTCTATTTCTACTAATGCTTTGTGGCCACTTGAAATTACACCATTCAGCGAATAGAAAAAATGAAATATACTAAATAATCCCCGCCCATACGACCCAGTCAATTCTGTAAAATGGTAAGTTTTGTAATTTCTTTTTACCATTGTAATTAGTATCGTATTTAATATTGTAATAGTATTTTTGCCTGGTATGCGCAGAAATTTAAAGAATAAAGAATTCGAATTAAAAAAACAAAAAACAAAACCAACTCCCTAAAGAAAGAATATCTGATCAGATTATTTTGTTCTTTGAATTTTTATTACACCATTAGAGAATTTTAAAAATTCTCTGAATGATGTCATTTTAAGTGCTCAGTTCCCCATTGTAATTCTATGCTAGATTAAACCTTCCTTCTAAAAGATGGCGATCGGAAACTACCCGATTGAGATCTATGCTTTAATTTAGAGCAAAGTGAAGTTGCATAGTCGAAAAGGTTATTTCTAATATGAGCCGAAAATCGATTTCGAACATATTGGAGACTTTCCGACCGACCAACCTACAGACCCTGTTATAGAGATGGTGTGGATGCATCTAACAACAAAGATAAGGATACTTATCTGAATAATTCATCAAATGATGTCAATATCTCAGCTCTGAACACCAGGCAATATTTAGAACAACGCCGTATATCTATAACAATGAATAATGTGACTATTTCTGTTTGTTTCTCTGTCCTCAACAACGGATTCTTCCGCCAAAAGGTTACAGTTTCGGAACCAGTAGATAATTCCACTTGGAAGAACGAAATCATTGTCTAAAAAATCTCAGATGAATTTACACTCACATATATGATTATAAATAGCGTTTTATATATATATATATATATATATATATATATATATATATATATATATATTTATTTGAAATGATCAGCCATTATTACACGGTGAATAAACCATTTGGCTTTGACAACGTGAATAGAATAACTGATTAAAGGGAATGGGGCTGCTGCAGGAGTCGAACCTGTGACTAGTAGATAGCACTGATCTTACCATTGAGCTAAACGGCAACCAGTAATGCAAAGGCTCAAATAACTGTTTAGTAGTAACTTCTCAATGAGCTATACCATCAACATATTAAGATAATTTGTCACTAGGCATTATACGTTTAAACTCCCACCCTACCTATCGGTCAGATGAATGTTTTCCCCTTTCCCTGGTTCCAGTCAATTCAATGATTTTTCACACTGGCAAAGACTAGATCCATTTTTTTTTTTGGATACCTAATTCCTATAACATTATTACGAATTTATCTATTTTGATATAGATGTTCATTTATTCTATTTATACTCTCGTTAACTTATTCTTCAATTTTCCTTTTTATTTCATTAGGATGTCTGGTCATATCTTAATTAAATTGTCTCAATTTCTTACTAAATTCGCCGGCTTGATTGACCATTCTTTTTACTAAAGAAACAATTTTTGGTATAAAATCAATAAAATCAACAATAAAATCAATAAATGTTAGAGTTTCTCTTGTGATTCTAAAATATTCTGATTGTATTGTTCCGTAAAATATATAAGATGGAATACTATTGTTCTAAATGGTATACGTACAATATGGAACGAAATATCGCATATCAAACAATTCATAGACACACATTACATCCTTGATTTAAATATCCCAACTTGGGAACGCTGCTTGCATTCCGTTATGGACACATTTCAATTCAATATCCTCATTACGATATGATTTTCCGAATTCTCCTCCATCATTAAGAAAATATAAATCGTCAATAAAACGGGTATAACCTAAAAATGAACGAGCTCGTTTTATATTAGTTCTAATTACTAATATTCATGTCAATTTAAATACGAATTTGCCCAGGAGGGCACAGGATCATAGGGACATTAATGATCTGATGAAATATTTCATTACCCTTTTTTGAGTATCATTTCCAAATAAGATGTCCAACAATCGCCTTAAGGGTGAAACGCGTAAAGTAAGTCTCGCTTTTTTGTTTTGTTTTACAGCAGAAAGCTTTAGAGTCTGTGAACCCAATATATCTACTATTTCCTCCTGCAAATGCCAAATCTATTATTTCATGTAACTCTTAAATAAGATCTTCATAAGGAATCTTTATGTAAAGAGTACTAAAATTGTAGGTTAAGATAGATTTAGCCCCCTCTACGGGTATTCATAATATATATTCATATTCAGTATTCATATATATATATATATTATTGATAGCTCCTGACAGTGGACTCTGGTTCCACATGGGAAATTTTAATACACTCTCACACAGCACACACCACTGATGATAGGAAGAATCCCGAAACATGTATGGACAATTTACATATAAGGATTAATAAACCTTACCTCTAAACCCCTCACTCCCGAGTCTGTCTCACTCTCTACAGTACACATTATATATATATATATATATATATATATATATATATATATATTATAGAAGATGCCGGATACGATCTAAGGGACTAATTTAGAATAAACTCATATTGTAAATTGAAACCTTCCAAAATCTTGGGGAGGTTAGAAAAACACAAAAAATTTTTTCTTGACATGAGGAGTGAATGTTCAAAATTTCAGCCCTCTAGCTTCACTGATGCAGTCTGTACGCGTGACACATACATACATACGTAGCCACCCAGCTGGCCAGACTGTCAGTAAAATCACTCAAAACTGGAGAAACCTATGTTGACAGTCTTGATTGTCATTTTCCAACTATTTATTAAAATCGTCCACGGTCCGCTTTATTCATCGTGAAATCTCATTAAAATTCTTTCAATATTAATGCTTATCTCACATTGGTTCCACAGATTGTACAAAGCGGGAATCGAGTGCCACGGGGAATAGAAGATTATGTTACGCCAATCTCCCATTGGATATGAAATATTTGCCACTTTGCTTTATCCAGTTTTCGCAGAATTAAGAGCGCCACGCGAAGTAGGTTATTTATTCAAACCAATAGTAATAGTTGAAACCTGTCTCGTGGCTGAGATACTTTCCTCACCAGTCCTGGGAACTGGCAAGGCTGGAAGTCTCCTTGGGCGCAAAGTGTTAGTAGGCGCCTGTCAGGTACCTGAGACAGCAGGATTTTCCAAGTAATACAAAATCGGAAAATGATTGAATCAAACAATAATAACAAACTAAGAAGATTTCCTGATGTGAAGTCAGATTTTTCAAGAAATCTGATAGTCTAATACTTTCTGTAATAGTGGAACTAAGAGAAAGAATTGGCAAGTGAAATTCTGGTGATCACGATCAGCTAAGACAGGCTTAACTAGTTGGGTGAGATAGAGTGCTCACAATAGCTGTAGCCTGGGAGGGAAATTGAGTGGGATGTGGTGAGGTCGTGAGTAAATAGATAAATGAGATAACTCGCTATCATTGAACAAATGTAGGTTGGAGGAATAAATATGAAGAGAACATTGTGTTTATGACATCACTGGTGTTTTCCACTGGAAAACATCTAAAATAGAGTAAAAAAACATGTAGAAATAACTAGATTCTGGAGAATCTAGATGTTAGTGCCAAACTCGTCGAAATAGAGTCCCCCAAAACTTTTTTTTCAAAATAAAGAAAGCGCATTTAGAAGGGTTCTAGTGGAGTACTGTTGCCAATCTTCAAGTCTATAGACAAAATGATATCGCCAGGAGCACTGAAACACTAACAGATAAATAAAAAAACAAAAGCACACGAACCCATCGCGATCTTTGATGCTTACAGTTGTTCAGCACAATACTTTAAAAGACACCCAGGGCACTTTGGAACCCTAGGACCAACTCAGCTCACTGGTGACAGAGATCGGTGTTCAAAACGAGGTGGAAGTCAAAGTTTTTGTTTGAACATCAACTGAAGTTTTGAGTTCAGTATCCCTGATCCTGTCAATAATTTCACCTGAGATTTTATTAGAAAGTAGTTGAGTTTGTTCAAGTGGAATAATCGTTCACTGTTTCAATCGTCGGGTGGGTTATCATTTTCCCAGCAAAATTGTAACATTTTAGTAGAACATTCTAGTGTCAAATAGAAATAAAGATATTAATTTGATTGTGTTTTTTTTTCTTCAGTGCTGATAGTGATTATTATAAAGTCTTTTTGAGAAGAGTCATCAACAAACCAACTTTAGTCCGGACAATCTGAATACTTTTTTCTTCTATGTAGACACGACGTTTCGGCTTTGCATCACCAAAAAAAAAAGACCAATCGGTGATTCTCTTTCCTTACTGTTGTAACAATTTGCACATGAAGAGTGGCGTAGAATGAATCGACCAAAGCTTTGTGTATAATTTGAGGATGAGAAAAAAAGAGCATAGATTATCTGGACAAAAGTTGCAACGATTATTATGTTCTTTTTTTCGATTGAATGAAACTTTTGCTTTGAAAAACAATATTTGGACAAGATTTTATTAAAAAAAAAATTCTCAATTCGGTCATCAGGAAGTGCACCATTCTTTGAAATAACAATGCAAGCTCACACTCAGTACAATGATCTCAAAAGATCAAATCTTTTGGCCAGGAAAATGTATTTCAGCGTCTGAATGCCATGCCTTCAACATAGCCATTTTAAAAAATTTCATTACCTTTTGAAATGAGATTTCATTCCGTCCATAATTCTGGACGCTTTCAACAAAGAAGAAAAGAAATTCTTTTATAGTGGATTTTTTCATTGCTGATAATTATGACTAAAATCTTGACAAATAAATTAAACCTTTTCCTTTTTTTCAAAAACGTTTGAAAAAAATTTCATTCTAAAAGCATATCCTGCTTTGGCCCATAGAAAGTGCAGTATGTGGTGATTTTTACAGGCGCTCTCTGAGGTACGGATGCACAAAAGCGTTGAAAATATTTTAATGTTTGTAAAAAGCAATGTACAAGAAAAGCAGATGGTCCCGATTGTTTTTCACCTTTTTATAGAGCGACATTTGATATCTTCGTGGGGCAACATTTTGGTTGTTTTCTGAGGAAAGCGTCAAGCTTTTTTTATTTTGTCAGTAGAGAATTTCATGAATAATTCCAGACGTTTTCAACAAGGACGCTGTAGATTATGAAAGAGAGATAAACGCTATTATTCAATCAGTTGGTTTTATTCGAACGAAGTTGTCGTCTGATTTATTCAAAAGCGTTGTCTCCAATTTTTTATAAGTTTTATATAAAAAAGAATTATTTACTGAATTCTCTAAATGTCTGGTGGATGTTATTAGTTTCAAATGTGAATTGTGAAACCGGAGCTATCAAAGATGGCAAAGGGTTCTATCCATTTTTTAAATATAAGTGTGTGTTTGTTTATGTGTTTGTATGTTCCAGCGCTCCTGGCCAAACTGTTTTGTCTGTACACTCTACGAGACACCTTTTAAAAATTGTGTTTAAGATTTTTGGAAAAAAAAACAAACTAATTTTGATTGGTCTATCAAATCTCCGTAATATTTGACTGTGATGGCGAGTTATCTTTAGTTTTATAAATATGAACAAAATGCCTCCTGTTTCCTGTTTTTAATTGTAACCCCAACTTCAACACAAGCCCTTACACAGCCACTAAAACCGACTCGAACCCTTACAATAATTCTAACCATAATCTTAGCCTCTCACCTAACCCTAGATTACATAAAATGTGTTCGTAAAAACTAAATTGTATATGTCAGGATCAGGTTATCAGCTGCAGTATCCAAATTACTTACCCCTTTTTGAAAAATGGTATTACTAGAGCATAATGGCGTTTACGAACCTAAAGCAAATGTTTACTAGTTTTTATACTACAAAACATGCTCTGATTTTGTCAACAGGAAGTGTGTATTTCCCCAGAATGGCAATGCAAGCTCAAACCCCGTTCAACAAACTGAAAAGATCAAAATCTTCAGGTCGGGATGATCTGCTTCAGTGACGCTATTCACTGGATTGAACATTCTCAGAATTTCATTTATTCAAATCACTGGAATATTATTGTCTGGGTCAAAAGCTTCAAAAGTAGGGAAGAGATCAAATCAGCATTACCAGATTTCTTTCTACTCAGATGGACGCCATTAATTAATTTAATGGAATGTTCAGATGCTCTAGCATCTCTAGCATCCACCGTCGATATTGAATGACGTAACAAAATGTTTGCTACATTGCCCTCTCAGTGTTTCCAATTTTGATGTTGAAGAGTTACGTCCCTTGTTCAGTGTTTCAAATTCAGTTGTTTTTTCACTCAAATCCAGGTGTTTTTGGTTGTGTATAGATGTCAGATGTTGCTATCTAGACTATTTTTTAATAAAAGATTTTTCTTTGATTATGAATTAAATAGAAAATATTTTCTCTATAAATCCGCTAAAATTTTGATGAAATAAATGTTCGTGATTAAAGACAACTTCAATTCATTGATAAAAAATAAGATGTTTCCTTGATATATATATATATATACACATATATATATATATATATATATATATATATATATATATACATATATATGACAACACACCCTACTCCCACCTCTCCACGTATATGCCAACTACTATCCATCAAATGCTTGACACCACCTTCCCATTCCACCAAAACTCAAAAGACACACAAACATTCCTGAAAACTAACCATTCTTATCGGGACCCCTCCTCTCACTGACCCATCTTTTATTCAGACCAACCTGATTCTCTTTGAAATGGATTCAAATAACCGCTTCCACCCCTTCTGAATAACCAAAAATCACACAACCTAATACCCTAGTCTCCTCATTTCATTCCTCTATCCTGAATGTGTAAACAGCGTGTAGTTTCTCTGCAACCGCTGCAAGCCTTTTTGGAAAAAGTTGCTGGTAACCAACCAAATGCATAAAAGCCTGCCCACGTGTTGATGTTTTTTTGAGATGTAACATCGCTGTTTCTCTTGAATCTTTATTCATTTTCCAATTGTCAAAGTACAACAATTCTATCTGATCACCTTACATCCACACACACGCACGCACACGCACATACAGATTTTAAAATGATGTTAATAACATTGCCCTTGCTAGATATTTACACACAAACAGAACTAGCACATCTATGGTCTGATATCCGTCTTGATTTTATCACGAATAATCAAGAATCTGTTCTTGACAAATAAATGAAAATGTTACTTTTTTTTTCAACAACTCATCAAGTTTTTATTCCATCTCCAAAACATAATATTACTTCTAAAACAAACTATTATGATAAAACCGTCAACTAAAACTGTCACAAAAACTGCAAACACAGGTCTCTTCAGTTTTCATGGGTGTTTGGCTGGTTGTCTGGCTATGTATATATGCAGCACACGTGAAGCAGCACCAATGGAGCTAGAGGGCTGAAAATTTGTACATTGAGATTTCTCCCTAAATAGTTTCTTAGTCGAGGGTTCAATTTATAATATAAGTTTATGCTACATCGGTCTCTATTTTGTGTCCAGCTGTTTTGTCACTGTTTTGGGGGAATTTGTGTTTCATAGTCACCCAACAAAAGGCGAGTGAAGTAGAATTCATTCATCGCTTTTTTTCCAATTTTGAATCGATCAGCCCAACACGGCATACTGCGAAAAGACATTGGTCGGATGATGGTTTCTATTAAAAGATCAACCAGGCCTGTCTCTTGGTATTTTTCTTTCGTCAATTAACAGAAATAGATGATATTCCTAATAACGAGTTATATTTAAAGAATTTAGCTTTGATGAATATTTCTTGATCACTAAAAAACTGAACTTGTTTGTAAAACTAATTATGGAACGACAATGCACACACATACACACACACACACACACACACACACACACACATATATATATATATATATATATATATATAGAGAGAGAGAGAGAGAGAGAGAGAGAGTGAAGATTGGCAATATAAACATGTGTCTATGTTTCTTCCCTGTTTGGGCTTTTTCAGGCGAATGATTCGGTTCATTTAAGATTCCTATTTGAGACATTTTGGGGTTTGTATGTATCTATTATTCTCAGTGTTAGGGTCTTTCTTTTATTTTATTTGTATACCGTCTATAATGTTTTGGCTTAGTGGTTGTTCCATCAGTACTTTTGTGGCATGTTCCCTCTCTAAAGATATTTCATTCTCACTTAGAACAATTTCCGAATGCTAGGGTTGCTTTTTTATAACGTTTGAGGATGATTTGATTGTACTGGGTTTGGTCTGTTTCCTGATGTCCAAGATGATTATATTGTTTGGATTGTTCTTTAAGGTGACTATGTGAATAAGATATTTCTGTTGGTTATTTTTAGTACGTCTATATATTGGTTACTGGGTTATGATTATTGATAGCAATTTTAACGCTACTACATGTTTTCTGTTTAATAATCATGTTTTATATTTTTTATTCTATTGACAAAACTAAGGATTTCGAATTTCTCATTTAGGCACAGGTGGCACGGGGTTTCAATATTTTGGCATATGTATACTAGTTTTAATATCTTAGTGCTAAAGGGTGGACGCTAACAGTAGTTTTTCTGGTTGCTAAACATATCAGCCCCCAAAATGAATTATCAGAGATTGATCTAAGAAGATGAATTCTGGTAAATATAGTGCTAACTGCATAAAAGTTAGTACATAGTTTGATTCTTATCAAACGCGGAAAAAGGACAAACGAACAGGTTAACAATGATAATTTTTGATTCTTATATGAATTAAAAGAAGGACAGACTGGAGTTTTCTGCCGACGTACTATTTTTATACTTTTCATTTGTAAAAGATGATGGCTTGTCTAAGTTTAAAGGGTGTTTTTGATATTCTTATATAATATTTCGCTTTTAAGGGTTTCTCTTGTGTTGATATTTCGGCTTGGTTTACAATATTCGATTTGAGACATTTACTTTGCAAAGGGCATCTATTTTTGTTTGTACAGCTGCAATTTGGTTCATTTATGCTTACTTCGTTTGCATTAATTCTAATTACTCTATTGTTATGTTATGTAATGAGTTCATTAAAATTTCCCGTACAACTAAAGCTAATTTTCAGTTTGTTCTTGTAACATACTTTACTCAGTGGGTTGCTCAGGGGGAAGTGTTTTTCTACTAATTGATGAATGTTTTTCCCAACTTAGTTTTTCCTAGTTGGTTGAATGGTGGTGTACACCAGATGATTTTCATACCTCTATTTTTTTTGTTGCTATGTTTTCTATAGTGGATTTGACTTTTTTAAAAATCATGTTCATGGTTTGTTTCGGTGAACCGCTATTATTCAGGGCTCTAGTATTTCAATTTCTAACATTATTGAATATCATTTCATTTGAAGAATTATATATATATATATATATATATATATATATATATATATATATATATTGGCAAGTAAGACATATATATATATATATATATATATATATATATATATATATATATATATTTGATGTAATTTTTGAACCGAACAGGGGTGTATCGGTTGAAGAATTGAAAATTCTTTAATCCTTTATTCCATCATCTATTTGTTTCGGTGTATACGTAATTATTGCATATATATATATATATATATATATATATATATAATCTAGAAAGTTTTACAGCTTTAAACACTAAGCGCATTGGAAAAAAAACTTACCATGTTACCATTTCGGGGACTTGAAAACAATAATATTAACTTTGTGTCCCAGTAGTGTTGATCGAACACCACTTCCCTTTCAGCAATGATTTCAATATACAGGTAAGGTCATATTACATGGAGTTTGTTATTTCATATAGGGTATTATCATATATATATATATATATATATATATATATATATATATATATATGAATGCGATGTATTCTTCGAAACCCTCTTTGGAATGACCTCTCGTTGTCACACAGTGAATGAGTTACTCGGTCTAGATAGCGTTATCAGTATACGGTTTATTGGGCCTTCGCCTTCCCGTCAGCCTTTTTAGCCCAGGGATTAAGAGCAACGTTACCTTGAAGCAGCACCTTCTTCGGTCACAGTTTTGATTCCTGTAGCAGTCCTATCTTTTTTTTTCAATTGTTTATTCTATCAAAGTTGTCGAAGCCAAGTGACTCATTTCCCGTGTAATAACAAGAGATCATTTCAAGTAGAGTTACAAATAATATATCGCATTCATACATATTCTGTCGGATTATATATCCATTTCTTATATATATATTTGTGTGTATGTGTTTGGATGTAAGGTTACATGAGAAAATGATTGTATTAACTTGACAATGTGGAAGTGAACAATTTGAGAACAAGTGTATAGTGTGTAGTAATGAACTTGAGAAAAAGGAGGACGTGTTTTGGTTGAGAGCGAAGTAGGGAACAACTTTGGGGTGTTCTTTTATCAAAACGGGAGTGAAATTGGGTAAAGGTGATATATTTTGGTTTTAAGGATAAGTGTCGACGGATATGAAGGATGGAGTGTTTTCATTCTTTTGGTTGTGTTTGTTTCTTTTGTCTTCATTTGAATACATGTGTATGTGTATATAGGTATATATGTATGTGTGTAGAGAGTATTTTCTCTGAAGAGGGCTAGAGTGTATTCTTTTGTTAATTTATGCTCGAGTGGCTTGTGTGTATTTTTCTCTCTAAGCGACAGTATTTATTATTAAAAACCTTGTGTTTTTACGTGGTTTCGTTTCAAGATTAGTGCCTTTAATGTCTCCTCATTCAAATAGCGGAGGCATCAGATTAAACTAGCATAGAAATACACACATCCATTCTATACCTTATATCCACGCCTCGTATCAATTCCTCATATCCATCCACGCGTATTCTTAGAGCAAAAACATATCACCTTACCTTCATCTCACCCATACTGTGATTCCTTTCTTTCAAACAAACCAACGACATAACTTTTTCTCCAATCCACTACTACACACAAATGTGTGAACGTCTACCATTTTTACAACAGTTTTCTGCATCAGCAAGTGCTTCTGAAAATGTTGGCGCAAGTTTAGCGAAATTTTTTACGTCCATGTTGTCAAATTGATACTGCTATATATATATATATATATATATATATATATATATATATATATATATATATACATATATATATATATATATATATATATCGTATATTTGTATGTCGTATATATAATGCTTATTTGAGTAGAGACAACACGGAAATTTGGTCTTTTTGTGTTTACTTTGTGTTTTATTTGTTTGTTCAATTAAAAAAAATGTTTGAAGTTTCTTTTATCTTTAATTCACATTTTAATTATGTATATCATTATTGTTATTATTATTATTAATATTATTATTATTAGTAGTAGTAGTAGTAGTAGTAGTATGTTGTTGTAGGTAGTGGTGGTGGTGGTGATTGATAGCTTTGATTTCAGTTCATGTAAGTCCCCAAACAGATCTTGACCAGTGACCTAAGCCTGTCAACTTTGTAAGTTATGAGAGTCCAGGCTTTGGAGAGAGAGAGAGAGAGAGAGAGAGAGAGAGAGAGAGAGAGAGAGGGGATCTTTTACATAAACAGACGATATAAAATTTTCCCAAACATACTTCTATATATACATAAAGTGATGTATGCTGGACGTAGTACATACAATCATATTGACAAGTATTTTCTAATAACGTGTGCAATTGAGGTTGGAACTATTTTCTGTATTTCATATATTTGGTTAAAAAGTTTTTGGTCAAGTTCAAAGTTCAATTTCTATTGTTGGCTTGTTCTTGACTTTTCAGTTCATATCTTGTTTTACCATTTTTTACGGTTGTTCTTGTGTAGTAGAGAGTTCTTGGGGGGGGGGGTTAGCATTTTAATCTTTAAAGTTCTTCATAGTATATTTTGTTTTGTTTCGATACATAGATATACGTATATATATATATATATATATATATATATATATAAAACTGTAAATGGGTTATTTTTCTTTAAAACTCTATTTGAACAGACATTCTGTTTTCACACTGTAAACATGCCAGCGTTAATAGAATATACAATTGAAGAAATGGGCTGCTACATGAATCGAACCTGTGTCCAACAAGAGGCCGTCTTAACGCAACGTCGCTTTTACCACCTGAAATGAGCATACTACTAAGTCGGAGGCCCAAATAAATGCTTTATACCCAAAATCTCGTCTTGTTCCTCCACTGTCCGTATCTAAACGCACATAATTATATCAGAGAGGAAATGATAGATAACCCGATAGAATAATTATATATACGTTTTTTCATTTGAAATTCTATTTTACCCGGCATATCGGTTTGCCAATTGTCCATGACAGCTCAAATAGTATCATCATCATTACCATTATCACCAGTCTTTTATCGTCTGTCGTTGGACATTGACCTTTCCCAGGATCCACTACAATTCTTTATCATGGGCGTTGCGGAGCCAGTATTCTCTGAATTTGTCTAGTTCATCTCTCCATCTTGTATTCTGTTGGCCTCCGTTTCGCGTGTGGTCCCTGGGGATCCATGTTGTAAGTCGTGATGTCCATCAGTTGTCTGCCATCCTTACAACATGGACTATCCATTGCCATTTAACTTTAAAAAAAAAAAGATTTTATGATGTCTCAAACTCCTATTTTCTTCCTGATTTACTGTGCTATCTTGTGATCTCTCTATGTGAGGTTGAGCATGATTCTCTCATGCGCACGTTATTTGCTTCTCAGTTTGCGAGTTTGTCTCTTGGTTAATTTCCATGTTTAAGCCCTATAAGTAAATATCAGGAGGATGCATTGGTTGTATACTCTTCTTTTTAGGATTATTGGTCTGGTTTTTTAAGGTTGAGCTTAGTATGCCGAAAGCTTGGGATCCTAGAGTGATTCTTCGCTGGATTTCCTCTTCTTTTGAGGATCTCCTAGATGGATATAGTGGTCTCCTTTCCCCAATTTTGCATCTTCGATTTTGACCGTTATGTCCTTATTCTCGATGTGATTGTTGCACATGATTTTTATTCTAATGAAGTTCATGTGTAGGCCGACTTTTTTGCTTTTTTCGTTTAGTTCATCTAGCATTAGTCGGAGATCGTGTAAGTTCTAATATAGATAGATATAAATCAGTTACTCGCGATTTGGCTGCTTTGCCCCGAAGTAAGGCGACGTTGTACTTAAACAACCCCCTCTTAGACACAGGGTCGATTCTTGCAGTGGCTCATTTCTTTATTCGTCTATTTTTCACGCTGTTTAGGTCAACTGGCATATTCATCGTGTAAAAACAGGATATTGGTTCGAATACACATTACATTGCACAACATCTCATCATTAACACGCACGGACTAGGTTAATACATACTAATCCCTTTAAGACACAGCACGAATACACACTAACTACCTTTAAAAAAATACCCACATACAAAGATACACACAAAGTATCACCTACCAGTCATACATACAAAATCCTCCCTCTTCTACTAAATAACAAGAAAGCACACCGTAAAATATCCTTGTTCTCATTCATTCCTAACACTCGAACATGTCAATAACGTACAATTTTCTGCCCTGCTGTGAGTGCTTTTCTGAAAAAGTTAGTGGAACCAACGAAATGCATAAAAGCCTGTCCTCGTTAAAATGAAATTTCTCTTAAATTCTTTCCCCCTTCCAATTCTCAATTTACTATATATATGCATGTATATAATTTCAGAAAATCTTCATATATTCTACATGTGAAGATAAAGCCTTTTTGAAGTCAACATTTAAAATTCATCCCTGTAGACTCATTTTTTTTCAGAATATTCTCTACTGCTTTAAAAAGAACGGGATCAAATGTGTTAAACCCAGAACATATGGATGCCTTTGTAGATCATTCCAACCTAATGATTATCTTGAGCGTCGACTCACATTATCATTTTGAAGATGACACTTCTTATTGAACAAATCATCTCAATATCACGCATATATCGTCACTCAATAATTGCTTCAACAAAAATAATGAATTCAATTACAGAAAGCTTCTGAAACAAAATGAATGAACTCAATAGTTCGAAATACTGTTGGAATTTGATAAGTGGCATTTTGTAATTGATTATGTCTAAAAAGCATAGAAAACGTCAATTATTCCGTTCAAACATTGCTTCTGCGAGTGATAACTCGAAATCTACTCATTTCCGATTGAACGAGAGGCAAAATTACACATTTTTAATCACAAAAAGTAAGAAAAACAGTTAATAATGAATGTATCTGTCTTAGTCACAAAAGCAAAGTTTAAAGGGAATAAAGATCATTTTCCAAACTTTTTGCACATATGCAATTAGAAAATAACACTCGCTACCCAAAAACAAAAAAAAAATCGTGTTGCAAGATGTTATCACTCGGAAGATGACACTCTTGTTGAACAAATAGCTCATTTTCGCTTCGATCTTCGCTGAATATTATCTCCAGCAAAAATAATGAGATCGATTGCAGAAAGTACTTGAAACAAAAGAACTAGATCAATAGTCCGAACAACTGATTGTATGATAATGATTCTTCTCAAAATTACAGAAGGTATCTTGAACAAAAAAAAAATGCGATCAATAGTTCAAACGACTTTTGAAATCACAATAGTGCGCGTGCGCGTACAAGAACAAAAGGAGATAGAGAGAGAGGCAGAGAGAGAGAGAGAGAGAGAGAGAGGGGGGAAGAGAGAGTCACAGAGAGAGAGAGAGAGAGAGAGTGAAGGGAAAGACAGATAGATAGACAGTAAGAGACCGAGACAGAGAGGAGAGCAGACAGGGAGAGATAGAGAGAAAGGGGGTAGGCAGACATATATCAAGACCGAAATTCAGAGAGAGAGAGAGAGAGAGAGAGAGAGAGAGAGAGAGAGAGGGGGGAAGGAAGGAGCTTTAGCTAAAGATGAGTATAGATAGATAGATAGATAGATAGATGGATAGATAGCGAGAGGGGGAGAGGGAGAGGCTAGAAGGGCAAGTAGTTTCTTTGTCATTCTCTCTCTCTCATGCAATAATAAAATACTTACGAACCTTCAATTTCTGTCCACGTTTTAGAGCACGGGGACATTTTCTTGGGCGTCGGAGCATTTACAGTGCGCTGTTCACGGACATTGATTAAGTGTTGCAAGGGGTCCATCAAAAGGGCAAGCACTGAAGCAGCCTTCTCATAAGTTTTCATGGGAGACTAGACATCGAGGTAGAGGTAAGGTATAGAAAGTACGCTGGATAGAAATAGACACCCTGACGAAGTACTGGTCGTCTCCCGGAGCGAAATGTCACTTTGATCCGATAAAAACAGGTATTACATCCAGGACTTGCCTGGTTCATTGAGGTGGAGACAAGTTATTACTAAAAAGCACTCAGAGAACGCATCTCACTGTCAACGCCACAAACTAACGAAAGGAGGAATTAATATTTTTTTTAAAGATGAAAAAGAAACAAGCGTGAGAAATTTATGTTTTCAGATATTGAATTACTTGCTTAGCAATTTAATTTTACCCTTTTTATTAACCGTTTATTTCTAATATCTTTCTCTGAAGAATAATGAAAATATGTCTCAATGAAAAATTAACTCCTCGATCGGACTCAAATTTGATAGTCTCCTCTGTAGAATATCCAGCCATTTTTCTACGAAATTTCATTTGAATTAATTGAGAACTTTTGGAGATATCGCATAGACATTCAGGCGGACAGACAGACGAGAGTTAATCAATATAGCTCTTCCAACTTCATTGACAGAGATAAAAATGGCCATAGGAGACAAGTAGGTACCCTGTCATAGCAGCGTTCGTCTCCCAGAGCAAGATGTCATTTTGATCCGATAAAAACAGGTATTATATCCAGGATGTGAGCAGTTCACCGTGCCCATGGATAGACAGTTATTTCCTGCCATTATTACACACGTACAACCATATTTAGACACACATGTATAGACTAACAACCATCTATGCATAGAGGAGGAACATACGTACACACACAAACACACATACACACACACACACACACACACATATATATATGTATGCAACTGTTGACAGGATGCATATGCATTCTCTTATAAGCTTTTCTGTATTCTCATTGTCAGATATCAGCATAAGTAAATATTTTCTGTATATGCACTTACGATACATTTTATTCGAATACCTCGAAAACCCTTTGTGGAGCGGAGATGTAACCTGACAACCGATCAGAGGGGATCCCACTGCGCTTGTGTGAATAGACACTCTCCCGTGAGTATTCTCAGTCGACAATGAAACTCCATTGAGTTAACTTGTTTACTATGTAACCGTCATATTCACATTGGCGTCCCGGTATTACATTTCAGGTATTTTTACGACCCGGTCATTTGCGTCCAACTCTTCTTACGATTACCCAGAAATTATTTTTTCTCAACCAATAAAATTCATGCTACTAGGATTACTGCATTAAAACTTATAAAAATAATTAGTTTGCAGATAACAAAACTGTATTTTTTTTTATTTTCGTGTTTTACAAAAATAATTTATTCAATCTAAACTGTTATAAAGAATAAATAACTTCGTAGATTACCGAATAATTTTTAAAAAATTTTGTCCAGTTTTGGTAAAAAAATGAATAGAATAGTAGCAAGAACTTAATCAAGAAAAATGTTTTGATACAGTCAGGTGATTAACTGTTTTGATTGAATTGATTATACTTTTGATTAGATTATAACTACTCTTTTATTTAATTTTGTAACTAAAACAATGAAAATAGAGATTCTATTTCGTTACTTTGCATTCAATATAATTATAATTGATAATCAAACACCGTCACGGTATATACGATAACTTACAAACCGTCGGGAATTTTACTGCAGTTCATCGTGAGACCAGTGATAATAATCATATCTATCTATCAAGCTATCTATCTAGTTATATATTCAAGATTTACAAGGATACACCAGATGAATGTCAACGTTTCGTAACTAACGCAATCTTCACCATGTGGATACGACGATGCTTAATTTTTTATATATGTATATAATATAATTTATATGGTTTCTCAGCCTATATCTATTCACTTAACCTATATCCATATGACACAACCCTGAAAATAATAACTCTATATATATATTCCATAATGTATTTTTCATTTTGTAAGAATACAAAAAGAAAGGAATAGCAACAAATTTTCTCTGTTGTTGATATTTTATCAAAGTAAATGGAACTATTTACGTATAAAATAAGATTTATAAGGACATATACTTGATGAATGTCATGATCTATCCATCTATATTATTAGATATTTATCCCTGTATATTCTTATCAATCTATCTATCTTGGTTAATTCTTACATATCTATCTATCTATCTATCTATCTATCTATCTATCTATCTATGAGACAAGCTTGTTAACTCGTGTTCCGCGTTGAAACTCTTAAAAGGAAAGGATTCAATACCCACTACATACAACACAAGGCGACCAATTTAGATTTCAACTATCATCAGCAGACTAATAACCTGCTAACAATTTGTCCACGGCGAGGTATTATATGGTTAGAATATTCTAGACCGGCACAAGACCACAAATATGGGGCACCGAGTGAAAATCACACTCACTACAGTAGGAATTGCCCCTGAGAATAGCTCGTCCATCATTATACCATGTCAAACAGCTGATTTACTGAACTAAGCACTCTACGTCACAATGCCACACGAGTTGGACGCCCAGTCAGAATCGAACTCACTGTACCAGAAAGGGTCAATTCGATTCGCTTACTAACCACTACTCCAAGGCCAGGCACCTTACGTCATCAAGATATGTCCGATATTTGTGAAATGAAATATTAAAAAACATCAACCAAAACTGTTAACGTAAGTTTCTCTCGGGTTTCAAGCTAATCTGGATGATTATCTGGTAGCAATATATGCATCATGAACACATGCAGCCCAAGTGGAGCTAGAGGGCTGAACATATAAACATTTACTCTTTATTATGTCTACAAAAAAACGTTTTCCTGCTTTTTTTTAACATTCCCCACCTAAATAGTTTTTTTTTTAGCGGAGGTTCAATTTACAATGTAAGTTTCTGCTAAATTGATCCCTTTTTGTGTTTATTTTTTTTAAAATCAGAATTTTTAGTTATCACTACCCGAACAAAAGACGGGAGTTGTAAGTTATCCATTTATCACTCATTTTTCAATTTTCTAATTGATCACCCCTTCCTCATTCTTTCAAAAGACGTTGGTCACGCGACAGTTTCTATTGCGTGACCAGCCAGTTTATAATTTATTTACCTTATATTTCGACAGTACTTATTCAATTCAGATTTCGGGTTCGTTTTTTGATTTTTTTTTTCGACTCATCTTCTCTGTTAATTGTTTTGAATTGTTAGATTGAAATTTGGACCAAAACAACAGACTAGCAGAACGCCAGGAAAATGCTTCAAATAATTGTCCGCATTGTAATTTAAATTCGATTATTTTGAATCGATAAAAGCGAACATTCTGGCTGCAAATTTAGTTTTCGATGATTTGGACGGAAAATTGAAGTTTCTGAATTAATAAATATGCGATTGCGTTGTTATGAATAAATTCAGCGTCGATTGAAACTTAGTAATCTATGAAAATATTCAATCAAAAAAATAGAGAGAAATTGATAAAACTTCTCCATTAATAGTTTTTTTTATCAAAGGAAGATGAACAGATGAAGTGCTGAGGTGAAAACCAGAAAACCACCAGGACTTATAAAAGGTTGATGGGAAGAATTCAAGATTGATAGATAGATATGAATAGGATGAATAGGTAGATATATAAACAGAGAGATAGGTAGATAGATACAATTAGACTTGGATAATTAAACGTACAGATAGATAAATATATAGATATGAATACATTGCGAAAGGAAAAGATAAATATATAGATATGAAAAGATTCAGGTAGATGCATATGAATAGATAGATTGATAATTATAGATACACTGAAAGAGATAGATTGATCGATATGAATATAGTGAGATAAATTTAAGGATAAATATGTAGATGTATAGATACAGATAGATGAACAGGCATTAATAGATGGATAGACGGTGCTAGACAGAAATGAATAGGTAGATGAATAGACGGATAGACAGGAAGGTAGGTAGATAGGTATTAATACACTTTGATGAATAGAGAGATCAATTGATAGATATGAATATATTGGGATAAATAGATAGATAATTAGATATGAAAAGATGCAGATAGCTACATACACATAAATAGACGGATAGATAGATAGATAGATAGATAGATAGATAGATATCAATACAAAGAGATAGATATAAATACCTCGCGAGAGATATAAATATAAATACACTAATATAGATAGATAGATAGATAATCAGATAAATGGATATAAATACACTGAGATAGATTTAAATAAACTGAGATATAAATACACTGTGACAGACAGATAGATATAAATACACAGATAGATAGATAGATGTGAAATGACAGATTGAGAGATGTAAACAAAATTAGGATGTATAGATAGATTTAGATATAAACAGATATTGTGAAAGATAGATATAGTATTATGATAGAAAGTAATAACAAAATGGCATAAAACTAGAAATTAAATAATGAAGAGTGTATAGAGCAAATGTGTTGTCATAGAAATAATAATATAATGGAGCTAAACTCAGTAACGGAAGAATAATATGAATACCAATGTTTTATAATCTATTATCAAATCGTTATTAGTGGAGAAGAAGAATCGAAAGAAAATGAATATTCTCTTTTAAATAAATATCTTTTGCCAAATCATTGAGGCGTATTATACGACGATGGGTGCAAGACTAGGCGAAGCGTATTGAGATCCTGGGATGACTAGTCAACATTATTCCTTTCTGGGCCTCGTTGATGCAATTTGTGAGGTTCTGGCCATGAAAGTATGTTGCAATACTTGGCAATCTAGTCTTGGAGACCAATTCTCGATCGAGTTTAGAACCTTTCGTGGCTTAGAACCATTCTTTTGAGCCAGAAAAAATATTGCTTTGAAAACAAAGACCTCCTCGCCGACCTATTCCCTAGGTATTATCAGGGGGTGAACATGATCAGCCCTGATCACAATTCGAACTTTGTACACGGATTCCAATCTGCGACCAGGAAAGGTTGATACCATACCGTATATCAGCACATTGCATTGTACTGTTGGATTATTTATCGAACAATATAAATCAAATATCAGAATGCGCCCAAAACCCACCGAAACTACCTTGGATGAAACGGAAAAAAATCTTCTTCATCCTTTGTTTGTACAAAGAGGTTTTCAAGCTGATATGTGTGGGTGAACCCCAGCTGCAAGGGGGCCAATTAATCCTTCATCAATCGCACATTATTTTGTCAAGACTCAACAGTCGAGGACCGTATCGATAATCGATGGAGAGATCCAATTTGCCGAAAATCAATGAATTCTATCAAAATTACCATCTGATCGAGAGATTTACTTAACTACAGTGGCATAGAAATAGGTAAAGACAACGAACCGACTTCCCTTGTCTCTTGATTAGATAAAAAGAGGCTTATACACACACAAATACATGCATACATACCAAAGACATACACACACACACACACACACACACACACACATATATATATATATATATATATATATATATATATATATATATAGCCATTATAAGTCCTCTGTTGGACAAAGGCCTTTCCCGTCTCCTTCCGTGATGGCCACAATTGCACTGACCTATGCCATGTAACCTGGCAAACATTTCTATCCCACCCTTCCATCTTCTGTCTGGTCTTTTCCTACTGCGTTTACTGTTTCATGGGCACTAAATCAGTGACTGTTTTTGTTTTTTTGCTATCCTTCTTGCTACATATCCAGTCCATCCCCATTTTTGTTGCTTAATTATGTGTATAATATCCTTCACACAAGTCTCTCCTCTGATACATGTTGATCTTTTTCTATCTCTTATTGCCATTGCTCTTTCCATGGCTCTCTGTGTGATTCCAAGTTGATTTTCAGTTTGTTTTATTTATTTCCATGTTTCGCATCCGTAAGTCACAGCTGGTATTATGCAATCACTCTATATTTTACACTTTAAGCAGTTTGGCGAGGTGTTCCTCAATATGTCTACATTCATACCAAATGATTTCTGGTCGATCGTTATTCGTTGTTTTATTTCGCTTTCACGGTTTTCCTCTAGTTTGATTACCTGTTCTAGGTTAATGTATTTGTCAACCTTTTCTAAGGCTTTGCTGTCTATTCTCGTGATCTTGATATATATATATATATATATATATATATATATATATATATATATATAATTAATAATTATGTCACCTACAGACAGCTGTTTCGTTGTCTTCAGTGTGGCTATAGACTATCCAATATCCCTTCCAGTATCGCTCGGTAGCATCAAAACCTTCGCTCCGGAGGCAGATACTCTACCCCGGCCCTACGCAGAACTGGATGGTAACTAGGACCGAATTAAGCGATATATTTACTTACGCACGATTCCCCACTTACCAAAGTGCTCCATACCAGAGTTAGAAGAGCATTGCATATATATATATATATATATATATATATATATATATATGTGTGTGTGTGTGTGTGTGTTCACGAATGTGTGTGTGTGTTCACGTATGTGTGTATGTGTGCATACATGTGTTTGTGTTTATGTATTTATACATAAATTCATAGGCTGTGTAAATTTGTGTGAATATCACTTGTGATCATTAAAAATCACTCTCGATATAAGAATCCCCCCGGATGCCCAAGCGCGCGCATGTGTATTGAAAGGTTTATTGTGTAGGTATGCTTATTATGAGGTCGTTCTTTATATAAACATGATAAATAAAACTAACAGATATTGCATCCTACCATTTCTCTCTCCTTCTTTAGAGATCACGAGATGGAATCTAATAACGACAACGACAAAAAAGGGAAACAAATAAGAAAGTCAGACCATAGATGCGCCAGTTTTCTTCTTGAGTGAAGATCTAGCAATTTATTTATTGTATAAATAAAAATGCCTCTATGGGCATCTCCATATACAATATACATTAAAGACACGTATTCAACATTAAAATACACATTAACTCAAGTGATAAAAATGTATGAAACTTGACAAAAAAATTACAAGCTTATCAACACAGAGAAATATTTACGAGGCACATTTTATTTTTTTTCCCGAATTTCTTCTTCACATTTCAACTATTAACTCCCCAAATTGCCCGATCAATTTAATTTATATTCCAAATGATATAAATCTATCTATTATAGAAATTATACATACTTGAACTATTTTCTTTACATAAGTTGTTTAACTATTGGATTATTTCAAAATCCTTGGCAATGTTGCCAACTTTATTTCAATTCAAAAAAACTTTTCAAAACAATGCTAGAAGCGTCTGAATTCTTCGGATATATATCTAAAATCGAGGAAATACATAACATATTTATAATAAATGTAACATCAAACATTTATTTGGTTAAAATATTACGTATTTCATCAACATTTTATCTAGCTTATATATGCAACCAAAAACATTTAAATTTAGACGGGAAACATTTGAATTGACAATACTAGGCAAGTGATATAATTCACATTTCGGTATAACACTGAGGAAGGAGACATTCGGTATGTCAGTCGGAGACGACAATCAATGAGATAGATGCCAAATAAAACTAACAAATATTGTCAAACTCCAGTCCGAGTCTGGAGATGAATTTGTTTTTATACCGTTACATGGACAATCCTGATCAAATTTAAAGGTGCCAAAATTAACATTTCCGCATCATGTTTTGTAATCAACTGATTGGCAGTTGTATCTCCGACCGACTGAGCTCAGTTGACTAGACTTACATATTCATTAACGCAAGGGATTATTTCACTCTGAATAATAAATATATCTATATGTAAAACATGGGGTCCGTCTGTCCGCCTGTTTCACTTTGTAGGCCACAATTTTGCATGCAGTAAGCTGTAATTTTACATGGGGGTACATCTTTTCACGGCGGAGGATATAGGATGAATGATGTTATTAAGGTTTTACAGTGGGACTTTATTTACAATGTAAATCATAATGCTAAACTGGGCCCTGAGTTTTCGTCAACGTAATCTGAAGTCAATTTTGCATACAGAAAATTACAATTTAGCATAGATGTCCATCCTTTCACTGCAGATGACATACGTAAGGTTGACCTCGGAGCTTATTCAAGGCCATCAAAGATCATTTATGGTGATTTCTAGCCAATTGAACCAATGGTAGACTATAATTTGCTTCTAAGAAGGTGAAATTTGGCATAAGGGCACACCTCATTATAGCTGACGCCTTGGGCAATGTTAGGTTGGACTTGGGGAACATTTGAGGCCACCTGTTGCGTGAGGAGAGAAATGATACGACAGTCAAAAAGTAGGGCCCGTTATTTGCGTGTCTGCAGTAAAGGTAAAGAATTCATCGGTCACCCCAACTGCAAGCAGCAAGAATTCCTCTATGGGAAAGTTGAAGATGTTCTATCTTTTATCTAAGTCTATGGCCGGTCTACTTCTAACTGGGTTAAGGGGGGATGTATCTTTCCTTCCTGTCCTTTTTATTTACTCATTTTTTTTTCTTTCTTTGTTTCCAGATCTATCTATGTTCATTCAGAAATTTTAAAGCCTTAATCTTACTTACAATTTCGAAGATGTTAGTTGGTATACCTTGTAATGGTCAAAACAAAACAAAACAAAACAACAAATCTGATTGAATGAACAGGGAGAAAAATACATAAAGATGCACATTAAAAGATGTTAGATGGTATACACTGTAATGGTCTAAAAAACGAAACAAAACATCAAATCTGAACGAATGAACAGGGTGAAAAATACATAAGGATTCACATGAAAAAATAGTGAAAATAAAGTGGCAACTTTAGTTCTACTTATCTGGTTCAATTTCATCTTGCATCAGCTTGCTGGGAATGGGGTTTCATATAACAGTTGAAAAAGGTTTTTCATTTTTCACCTTACATTGCGAGTCGGAAGAAAAAAAAGTAAAATGCCTTTGTTACAATTTAGCGCCTTCTTTATCTCTCCTTCTCTCAAATTCGGCTCATAAATGATACCAGAAAAATGCAACATGGTAGATGCTGGGTGCAAAGCGAAGAGAACTGATCGAGGCAAGGAAAGCTGAGTGGAGTATAAAAAGCTGACATTTGACAAAGGGACGCATCTTTCCAAAGCAAAGGCAATGAATCATACGAGGTCATCAGTGTCATTTACACCCACCCAACATTTCCCCAAATCGGTAAGAAACTTCAGACATTAATCTTTCAAAAGACTTTCAACAGATGAACTTATAGAGTGTCCAATAAGATTTTGATGATTTCTAACATTCTCATTCGATAGTTTTTGTTATAATACCAACTTCTTTTTAAAAGTATCATTTCAATACTATTTGGTGATTTACCCTCGTATCTCATTTACAAATATCCCAAGATATTTTCACTCTTTTATTCCCAGTAATTTGACAACGCAGTAAAGAAATAAGTCCTTTAATATCTTTTTTCTTACACAACACAAACCAGCAAGCCAAAAACTCGTTTAATTGACTATGCATGTAGGCATTTTGGATGATATTTCAGAACTTTTGAACATTCCTGTCTCTGATATCGGGTGTCTCACACCCCGGGTAGGCCTATTCACCCTCTCAGGAAGTCCCATGCACTAATATTTGTTCGAGCAGAATATTTGAAAAAATTGAAAATCCAAAAATAAAAATTGCGAGTAATTTATAGCCTTTCCATGTTTCACATCTTCAAGTCATAGCTGGTATTATGCATTCACAGTATATTCTACGCTTTAAGCACATTGATAAAGTGTTCCTCAATGTATCTATATTCATACCAAATGATTACCATCTACTAAGTTAACATTTCTCCAAGGCTGGTGTCTTATCGACTGAACTAGACTGACATTAATATATCTACATGATGTATCTCACAGATACACAAGGAGTAATCGAACTCTAGTAATTATATACATTTAAACAAAAAAATATATTTTTACGATTTTTTTTTTATTTATCCCGATATGATACATAAGTTTCAGTAATCATCTTTAGCCGAAATAGAATTCAGAGTATGACCCTGTATCAGTCAGGCTAGTCAAATATCGAATCCTCCTATTTCTCTCTCCTTTTTTAAAAAGTTATTGTGATATGAAATTGAACAACAACAAGGCAAAGGAGAAACATAAGAGACAAAACGATTGGAACAATAAGAATTGAAAAATGTTGATATTTTGTCAGATAATAATTTCTATTTGATAATGGATGTTTTTGTTGATATTCAATATTCAAGGATTCAACTATTGATTCAGATGCTAACAGAAAGTAAAAAAAAAAATCAAAACAGTGAATGAGTTTTGACATCATTAAATAAAGTTACACACACACATATATCCATATATATGTAATTATAATCTGCGTTATATTATTTTGAAACTCTTATTACACATCCGTCATTACACAATGAATATATCACTTGGCTTAGACAATGTAAATTAATACACACACAAGTATATATATATAAATGTATATATATATATATAAATGTGTGTGTGTGTGTGTGTGTGTGTGTGTGTGTGTGTGTGTGTGTGTGTGTGTGTGTGTGTGTTATGTGTGTGTTTTCTCTTACTACTAAACTAAACAGCCGCCGGTAATGCAAAGGCCCAAATAACTGCTTCAACTCCAAATTCTCATTTTGTTTATTCTCTGTCTATATCTGCTCTATTAATTTTTCAACACGAGCAATTATATTATTAAGAAATGGATGTATAATATTCACAGTTATCGGTGTTGGATTATGTATCCATTTCTTAACAATATATATATATATATATATATATATATATATATATATATATATATATATATATATATATATATCAGTAAACGGCAGATATTTTTTACAGGAACTTACTTTTGCTCGACATCGAGTTTACTCGGTAGCAAATCGAGCAGTTTCGGATCGAAACAGCCTTATGCACAGGCTCTGTTGTTATCGACTGAGTAATCGACAACGCTGCTTCAAAGCTGGACGCTGGTTCAATTCCCTCGCGTCGCTTTATTTATTTACATGATCTACAGCCGCTCAATTTTCAAAATCGGTGCCGAGCAAAAGTAAGTTCCCGCAAAAATGTCTTTATAATCCTCGCAAAGTATATATATGTATGTGCACATATATAACTTATACGTATATAATAATTTACACATACATATATATTACACAGATACATTATATATATATATATATATATATATATATATATATATATATATGATTTTATGCATATACATACATATCTTTATACTACAATTTTTATGGGTTTGCGATTGAAGATTTGACTTCGGGAGATCTGATGTAGGCCCTCAGGTGATCAGTTATGCCTATGCTGGAGATGCAGGTTCCTCCCCTGTGGTTGCAGGTGAAGGTCTGATTAGTAGAGGGAGCTCCCACCTTTTGGCGCTGTCTTCTTTCCTCTTTTTTGCTCTGTAGTTGGTTTCGACACTTAGCGTTGCTTGGTAGACCTTCGTCACCGTACATTCTAATCGGCTTCCTCTTTTTTCTGTCGGTTTGGGTTAATGCATCTCTCCCCGGGGCCCTGGTTCTGCGTTTGCCATCTGCTAGTTGCAGCTGATGGTCCTCCATTCTTTCCACGTAGCCTGTCCACCAGAGTTGGATTATCGATGTTTGTGACGAAGTCGCTCCAACGCACGTTGTTGATGGTTTGGGGGCAGTGCTAGTGGAAGCGCTCGAGTACGCGTAAGTGCCGCTGATACAAGATCCAAGATTCAGCACCGTATAGGAGGATGGATATTACAATACAATAGCTTTGATGAAAGTCTACATATTTATACTAAACAAAAACAAATATGCATGTATAATTATAATCTGAAAAGTGGATCATAAAGTGTAAATTTCATATAAAAATTCGGCGAACAACTGTGCCTGACTACCAAGTTGTTTACCCATCCATACATGTATATATATGTATGCATAGTAATCCACACCACTTTCAAGTAATAAAGGTTATCACACACCTAGATATATTATATATCATCATTATCATTAATTTTTTCTACTATGTACTTTCACCCCAGTTGTTGTTGCTTTTTTTTCTTATCGAAACTAAACTTTATTTACTAACTACTGAAGGGTACCCGGCCTGCATATAATAATATATATCTCCATTCCCATTGTATCTGACTCGACAATGCAATTATATCAGTAAATCTCCCATCGTAATCATTATTCGCTACGATGAAAAAAAAAACATGTTTCATATGTAACAGTATAACCTATAAAAAGAAACAAATGCAAAAAGAGACACGGAACATCGAATATGCAGAATTATAAATTCAAAATATATAAAACATTAGAAATCACAAAAGGATAAACACAAAGTTAAAATGATTAGTGCTAAGCCAACAAAAATGAAATGAAAAAAAGGGGAAATTCAATAAGAAATGAATACGGAAAAATCAGTTGTTTAAGAGATAATTAAGAAGTAACTAACGATAGTACAACTAACGAATACTGAGAAATCATTTAGTCACGGGGCCACTTGAAAATTGAATTTGGGAAACAAATTTGTTGCAGTAACCATGAGAATAACAATATATATATATATATATATATATATATATATATATATATATATATATATATATATATATATATTATCTATATTCTTTCATTCTACCATTTGTTTGGTTCGTTTGTTGACTATAGTTTCAATAATCCTGCCTGCACATATGCATGGTGCACACATACATATGTATATATAATCAAGAATATATATAATCAAGAATATATACATATATATATATATATATATATATATATATATATATATATATATATATATATATATATATATATTCCTACCACACATCGATGAAGGCAGTATTATCGAAAGTATAGCCAGCAAACGAACCAAACAAATAATTAAATGAAAGAATTATATAAAGTAACACACACACATACACATACACACACACACACATATATATATATATATATCTTATTTAAAATCATATATATATACATACGTATATTCAGAATGATATATTTACATATCTCTTTATTTTTATTCTTTCATTCTATAATTTGCTATATATATATATATATATATATATAGAGAGAGAGAGAGAGAGAGAGAGAGAGAAAGAGATAGATAGATAGATAAATAGATAGATAATATGTACATGTATGTATATGTACATATACATTTTATTCTTTCATTTTATTATTTGTTTGCAGACTATAGTTTCGATAATCCTACCGTAATCATGGTATATATATATATATATATATATATATATATATATATATATATATATATATATATATATATATATATATATATATATGTAGTGAGGAAAATAATGAGCTTTATCTGAATATATATATATATATATATATATATATATATGTATATATATATATATATATATATATATATATATATATATATATATATATATATATATATATATATACGTGTGTGTATAGGTTTGTGTGCGTTAGTGCCTGCATGTGTGTATTCATAAGTGTGTGCTTATTTTGGAATCGTTCTTATTATAAATAAGCAAAAAGAATGCCACAAACAATTATTAATTCCCCCAATTTCTCCTTGCCTTTCTTCAGAGATCACGAGATGAAAGTGAACATCAACAACAAAGGGAAAAAAACAAGAACAGAGAAGACAAAAGGATTTGAACAATAAGAATTGAAAACGTAGATCTTTTACCAGATAATAATTTTGTCTTTGATAATGGATGATTCCTTGTTGATAGTCAATATTCAAGGATTCAGATATTGATCCAGATGCTAGCAAAATGTACGACATCGCTCAAAACACACACACACACATATAATAAAAAAAAAACGAAACGAAACGAAATAAAACAAAACGAAACGAAACGAAACAAAACAATGGGAACGGAGTAAATGATAGAAAGAAAAGAAAGCAAACAAAACGTGCTGTATTGTAATCAGTTGAGAATAGAAGTCGCCGCAGGTGAAATGAGAACTTTTTAACCTCTCAGGAAAACTGAATGATCAAAGAAAGTAGGAAATAATTAAAAAACAAATGGAACGAAAAGCAGAGAACTTCATAATTTTCCAATTAACAAAAGGTTCACGTGATTGAACAAACAGGTGTAAATACAGAGAAATGCCTCCGAAAACAAACGTGCACAGTAATAGAAGGGAGCATGAACACATTTGGAATTGCACCTGCCAAATGCACTTTTCAACAAATTGACTGAAAGCTAGGTTACACTCTAAGCAAACTGGACGACACAAATGCACACAAACATACATTACTGGGGAGTACGTTTGAAAACTACTAATTAAACCCCTGGTTTTCAAACTTCATTGTATGATGGTAGACTTAGAATTTTACGTAAATACCCCTCGCTCTGCCCTAATTTAGTCGAAACAGTGTAAAACCCGGAAAAATCAGTGTAAATTTGGCAAAACTGTGTGAATTTTCGGGGAAATCGAACGCTTTGCACCCCCCAAACCAAAGAGTTCCCATTCGCTCATGTATGTACGTTTTTAAATTTGGCGATACACGAACTGTAAAAACGGAATGAAGTAAACGAAAACACCTTAGTAGTCAATGAACGATACTTCTGCATCGGCACCCTGGTATGGGTACAAATCGCCCATTTTCCAATTCATCTGTCTCTAGGGAGGTTGAGATCTCACAAAATCTTATGATGTAACCACTACATCGGCAACTCTGTGGTGGAACAGATATAACACTAGATACGTTCACTGCTCAAAATACATGTTTGCGAATTTGGGAAGACTCACGTGACACATTCGGGATATAAATGTGGCAGACTATTGTGCCGCAGTACACAATTTGAGAACCACTTATTTAAACGCTGGCAAATATCTGTTTCCTGTAAGTTCAGGCGGAAGCCATTTTGAATACCTCGAGAAGCGGTTGCACAGCCTCGATATAATTTTGGCAAACCAATCTGGGGTGAACTTATTGTGCGTGCATAAATTGGTACTTTTCCGTTTGGTTACTCAATCGGTAGTGAGATACCATTGTGTACTGTTTGACTGCCGCATTCACAATGACGAAGCCAGCCCATTCTTCAAGACTCTTTAACAAAACATTGCACCAACCAAAGTCTGTAAGCCCCAGCACCCAATACGCAGATTTGGATTTCTGTAGCTCCGAGCTTTTCGATGTTAGACGGGAGGATATTCCAGATTGTTGACGAGATTAAGGAGAACACAACAAGGCAGCAGATGGCAATTTCGATAGAGGACTTTGCAGACAGTTTTGAAAAGTGGAAGTGTCGCTGGAATGGATGAGTGGTGTGTAAGGGTGTACTTTGAGTGGGCTTGAGTGGCACACTGTAACCAAAACTTAAAACCTCAAAATTTCCAACACCAAAACTTCCAACATCAAAACTTCCAGCACCAAAACTTCCAACACCAAAATTTACAACACCAAAACTTCCAACACCGAAACTTCTAACACCAAAACTTCCAACACCAAAACTTTCCAACACCAAAACTTTCCAACACCAAAACTTTCCAAACACCAAAACTTTCCAGGCTGAAAATTGAAATATTTACTCGTTATTATGTCTTGAAAAGTTTCTTTTTTAATTCTTCCTAAATAGATTTTTAGGTGGGGGTTATATCCCTTAGTTTGTGCACAGTAGCTTTTACGCTAGTATTTTTCTGTCATTTTAAAATTCTGACAAAAGGCAAGAGAGGAAAGATAAACAATTAATGACCCCTTTTTTTCTAAATGTTTAATTGATCACTCCCAGGCCAGCATGCAGCATAAAGAATATAAGTAATGTGACGGTTTCTATTGAGTGACTAACCAGACCTATTTTCTCGTTAATATAAATAGCTGGATACTTTTCGGGCAGAAAACTCACGGAAAAGTACAAAGACCCCATTTCTTGACAAATAGCTCAATCATATAGTACATTGATACTTATATCTTCGAGGTTTAGGAAAAAATAGTGAATTCTTTTCAGTGGAAGAGTCCATTGATGAGTGGGGATCGAACCAACAAACAACAGCCAGCAAGGTTAGCTTACTGATCAATGCGATACGATATATATCGAGATCTTCTGGTTGATTCAAGAGGAAAATTACAATTATATTTTGATCATGATGTTTTCGTTTTTTTTCCTAGAAAAATAAACTGAATCGTTTACCGAAAAGAGTGTACAGTTTTAAACGATGGGTAGTATTTTTTCAGAGAAATCTTAATTCCCCGGTGGAAAGAACCTATTTTATGGACAGTGGACAAAGAAAATCACAATGTTCACTGTCAGAGTAGAAGATATCAACATACCGTTGAATCTATGCTGGGAGATCCATTGAGGATAGAACTAACCAACAACGGTCAGTATGATTAGCTTTCTATTCATTGCTATACGACATGTGTCCTGATCCATTTTTTTCTCTTCATATGATCTACTCGTTGAACCCAGTGGAAAAAAAGTCTACCTTGAGCAATCTCTTATTCGTTGAAACGTGTATCATCTCACATCATTTGCTTTCAATTAACTTAGACTTGACCACCTGGCGCAATATACAAGAATATTGAAATGATCGCCGTCCGTTATTCACGAAACCGGCACGTTTTAACAGCCAGGACCAGTAATGAAAATATCCCTCGAGTGTTTGTTTCCTTGGAGAGCAAACATCAATTCGTGCCGAATTACTCAGACTTTAATCAGCGAAACAGGTCTGGTTGGTCACTCAGTAGAAACCTGCCACGCGACCAACAGCTTTTGGCAGCTTGCTGTGTAATGGTGATCAGTTAATAAAATTGGAAATAGAGGTGCTATCAATGTGTAAGTTATTTCTCGCCTTTAGCTGGGCTGTGATTTATTGCCTTTTGTTGGCCGGTGATCACTGAACGAGTCTAAATTTATAGAACGGAAAACTTTGAATGCGACCAGACATAAGCTAAGTGATCAATTAGCATAAACTCACATTGAAAATAGCTGCCCACCACCAAAAGCCTTTTTTTTAGTGGGGGTGGGGTTCAAACAACAAAAAAATAACCTAAAAAGGAATTCAATTTTAGAAATATAAGAGGGAGTAAATATTAGAACTTTCAGCGCTCTAGCTCTATTGGTGTGCCCTGTAAGCCAGCCAGCCAGACCCGCTTGAAAACGGAAGAAACCTGTGTTGACAGTTTTGGTGACAGTTTTGGTTGACAGTTTTTTTTATACTGGGAAGCATACATAATATATTTGTGGTTATGTTCTCTTTCCCCGCCTCCTTATTTTTGTCCTGACCGCTTTCAAAATGGGTGCCGTCTTATTTAGATAGGGCATACATGCAGACAGACTTAAGGGAGACCGGGCATTCAATAAATAATGAGTGCTCAACACACACACACACACACACAGACATATATATATATATATATATATATATATATATATATATATATATATGTCTGTGTGTGTGTGTGTGTATTTACTAATTCAGAAGTGCCGATGGCCAAGCGCTTAGCAGCAGGGAAAATGAAATCGGCGAGTTCGAACTCCGACTAAGACAATCAGCACTGACTTCACAGTTGGAAAAGGCATGAAACTTACCTGATGGGAAATCAAATTGATTCTTCTTTAGCTAATGGCTCAATATTTTGCGAAACGCCATTGAATCTCACTGAGAATTATCGGAGATATTGTATAGCCAAACACGAGTAAATACGTGAATTTATGAAAAAAATTGGAAAAAAAAATTCTTCCCCACTCATTAGAATTTTCTGAATCCCACTAAAAATTCAAGCAACCCCTAAAAAAAAGTTTAATTGGAAATTTATTGAGAACTTTTGGAGATATTGGGTGAACAAACAGACAAACGGACACGAGTGAGTGCATATATTTATTTCAAGTTCGTTCACGATTTTTCTGCGCATGTGCAGTGTGTCACACATTTATGTTTCGATTAACGCATGACACACAGCACATGCGCACAAATCATCTGCCACGTAATACAAAAATTTCCACCAGAACCAACGTTGTTTCAATAGCTCCTCTGGTTTCCAGCTCTGATGTAAAGTCTTCGCTTATTAGATGCACTAGCATCTCTAGCATCGATCAACGTTGCCGACTGGCATACCGAAATTTGAATTACGTCCCTTGTTCAGTATACGCCAACTGATGTGTTTTTTTCATCTAGATGTTTTTGTTGTGTCTAGAGATGTCAGAAGTTTCCATTAGGATCTTTCAAAAATAAAATAAGTAATATTCTTATTCAATCTATTGTAATAAAATAATAATAATTTAATTTATTGTAATAAAATGAGTAATATTTTTAATGAATCAAGTAATGCTTTAATGAAATAAATGTTGAAGATTAAAGTCAAATTTAATTTATTCATGATGCGTAATATATTTCCTAGATTTTAGATATATATCCGTACCTCACATAAATGAATCACCGTAGCCTGTGCATGTATCTGAACCAATCATCTAAATATTATCTATGATTATCTAAAAAAAATTATCTAAATTATCTTTTAAAATTTTCTAGAAAAGATGGACTTTTACCTAAAATTATCTAAAAAAATTGGTTCAGAATGACCATAGAAACCCTCAACACGTTTTCAAACGGAGCATAATGGTGTATTTTCAAGGTTGTTGCTCCGAAAATGTGTGTGTGTATATATATATATATACATATATATATATGGATGATTTAGACATTTCCTGGTGTTTTGAGAGTTTTTTTTCTCTCAGTTTAAGATGAAGGCATGGAAAAAAATTCGGCAGCATTACCCTTGATCTTAACACGAGAAAATTACAAGCGTATCTATGGTCTGACTTTCAGGCTTGTTTGATGGAGTCAAAGCAACAAGTTTCAGCTGCTAAGCTATAGAATTTTCAAGGAATCATTCTGTGCCCTATATTACAGCGATGCGCGTGCGCAGATGCACGTCTTGCGGTGAAATTTTCGACGAATTTCCCGAACACTTTTGGCCCTGCGAACATAATGAAATCTAGCACACAGAAATATCGCAAAAGTTTATTTTTTTCTTCAAATTTCCAGGTCGCCTTGGGTAAAAAATGTGCGCATGTGCGTACGCGACTTCCTATTCCTTTTGAACAGTTAATTAGATTACATTGAAATAATGTTTCCGCCGCGCATGCGCATTTTCCACCCCCATTGGTGGGTCTATGCAAATTAAACTTCCTTACCGAGGTTGCTAATTGCTTTGAAGTAAACAAGTAACGGCTCATTTGGTAAGCCCGTTCCCTTTTCTTTGACAGCTTCGCTCCCGTGAACATGATTAAATCTCTTCTGTCAGAATGATACAGTGAGTGAAAAACGGTATCCGATACATTGGAAAAAAGTTTTATTTTAACGTATTTACAAACGCAGCATCAGACACGACGGAAATGGGGCTAGCAAAGACAAAAATCTAGGAATATCGAAACGAGATTGATGTATAAGAATCAGAAATCTTTGATTCAAATTCTCCCTATTTTGAATCTGTAAAAGTAAGTTGTATTTAATCATTGTCCCACCACAGCAATATCTGACACAAGGTCGGGCTTAACGTGGGAAGAAATAGTACCTTACCCCCCCAAAAATGGCTCCAGCCGACGCAGTTACCGTTGAAAAGACAACGTCACCTGCGAAAGCTGGGCCGAGTAATAATGGGAGAGCCTAAGGACGAGTCCAAAGGCCTCCCGATGCGCTTAGCAAACGCAGCCTCAGTGTAACCTCATTGGCCAACGTTTGCACCGGCGAACTCGGTCTTTGATACCTTCAACACAATCCCCGGCCCATTCAACGGGCAAGTGTCAGTACCGACTCCTCGGTCTATGCCGTGGAACAGATACTACACTTTGATCCCGAAGATAGGGCCAGAAAAAGGTGCCAGGAAAGTATCTGTAAAAGTGAGTACGTTGAAATGAACTGCAATGCGTTAGATATTTGTGGCACTGCATTTGCAAATCTTTCAACACAACATATGATTATACTGTAGCCATTAATAAACAAGACGAATCAGTAATAATAGTATTGTTGATAAGACCTGGTGGAAGAAGGTTGAAAGCTGAAATTTATTATTTGGAATATTTTCCGTAAAGATCTCTCAGAGCGGACAATCAGTTTATCACATGATAACTATAGAAAACCGATTCCCCACTTTATTGATCCCGAACAGCTTTCTGTACGCCATTTTAGTTTTTTAGCCCGTTTATCCAAATATATATTGGGGGGTTACGTGTACAACAAATTGAAGATTCAGCTGGTCTACACGCTTAAATATGAACAAGAATTTATAATTTTTTTGCGTTAGAAAGCAACAACCCATGGTGTTTATGTTGATAGACTATCATAGAACGAGTCAGAAATGGCGGAAAACATTTTTTCCGTCTCATGGTTAAAAATCAACAAATATACAGAATCTGGATCTTTAGGTGAATTCAAACTAGAAGTTATTGTGCAAAGCAAGAACCATGTCAGTTCTAGGGTTTGTGTTTAATACTTTTCACTTTCTGTGTTTTATGTGTTTTCCGATTTGCAGAGCTAAAAGAATGAAGTATATTATTGATTTTCAGCTTAAAAAAAGTGTGGGTCGCATTATATTTGAGGTCGAATCGTACTAGAGAAAATACTGTATCAAATGATATTGATTAATGAAAATGAATGTAAAATCAATAAATATTTTGCAATTTCATCCCATTTTATATTTCTTCAAGCTATACGTAATTTGCTTGTCAAAACCATCTACGATTTCAACGGACCTATTTTCGTTTTTATTTTTTGAAATAAGGCTGTCTGTGTGGCGACTTTTGAAGCTTTGATATCCGCTTCCCCACACCTTATTCGACTGACTGACAATACTTGAGGTTTGAAATCCCGATTTATTTCATATCTGCGTCGGTAGCTCATATGTATGTTATCAATCTACCACGGTCTACGAGTGGCGTTTGTGGCACTGTTCTATCAGAAAACATCAACCAAAACTGTCAACATAGGTTTCTTTCAGTTTTTTAGTTGGTCTGCCTGGCTGACTAAATGACTGGCTATGTATCTCGCGTACAGGCCGCATCTACGGAGCTAGAAGGTTGAAATCGTTAATGTTTACTCCTTTTTGTTTATTCAAAATTAACCTCGAAAATAGTTTTTTTTTATTGGGAATGGGAGTTCAATTCGAAATGCAAGTTTATGCTAAATTGGTTTTAGTTTGAGTTCGTTTGCACTCACATTTTTAGTTTTGGTCTCAGATTCGAACTTCAAATGATCAAAGAAAAGGTGAGAGAAGAAACTTATTGATCATACCCTTTTTCCAATTGCTTTATTGATACGGCGTGCTGGCAAAAGACAATGGTCACAAGACAGTTTCTATTGAGTGACCAACCAGACCTGTTTGATACATCGGTTTCGGATGGTGTGACATGTGATCCTACATCTGCGCAAAAAGTGTCAATTGTAT
Source organism: Thysanoteuthis rhombus (assembly GCA_963457665.1). Taxonomy (NCBI): domain Eukaryota; kingdom Metazoa; phylum Mollusca; class Cephalopoda; order Oegopsida; family Thysanoteuthidae; genus Thysanoteuthis; species Thysanoteuthis major. The sequence continues at coordinate 11,669,905 of OY735225.1, forward strand.
TTATGTAGTTAGGATAACCATTTAAGTGGTCAGAATACTACTTGATAACAATAGAAAATTGATTCTCTATCATATTGATCCGTCTGATATTGAGTCTCTAAAAGAAGTCAAAAACCTGTTTTAAGAATGCAAAAATATCATTTTATTAAGACATAGTTTGGAGCTTTATTATATAAGATATAAAACTTTTACCCGACGTACAGATTTTGATTCAAAACGACATTTAAAACAATCGATACAGATGTATTTATCATGGGGGCACAGAATCAGCTTATCACTAAACGCCAAGAGAAAACTAAGATGTGGTAATTATCAGTCTTAGGCTAAGATGTATTAATCATGGAGCGATCAGTTTATTACTTAACAATACTAAAAGCCAAATCCCCATTTAATGGATCCCCTATCTCATATATAGATAAGATGGTCCACCCGGTTATATATGAACATGAACATTACGTGACCAATTTAGCGTTACAACGCCACAGACACTTGAGTTTATAAGTAGACATTATAATAACTCTAAAACACTTTGAAGAAGAAGCAATCTGTGTTTTTTTTATTTGGAAATCACAAAGGTCTGTTCGAATGGGTTAATTCACCAGATATAAACGATATGATAAAATACACGGAAGAAAAATTATGAACACTTTATTTACTTAAGCAATCATTGTATCAGAGTAAATGACTTTATAAAGAAAGCAGTTTTTTTTGCCCTCGGCAAACAACGCAAAAAAACGCCTTTGAATAAATCAAGTTTGTCTTAACGACGTGGGAGAATCTCATAAGAATAAAAGAATGTAATTGAATATAGACAGAGCTGAATATATTGATCTGGGTGTAACCTTTATTTTTTCAGTCTCTCTCCCCCCTCTCTCTATCTATCTAAACATATGTCTGTATATCTGAATATATGTATATGTGAATATATATATATATATATATATATATATATATATATATATATTATATATATATATATATGCGTGTGTGTGTGTATATGTATATATGTGTGTGTGTGTATATATATATATACGTATACATAATATATATATATGTATATATATATATATATATATATATATATATATATATATATATATGTATATATTAGTCTACTTCGTATGAGAAAATTCGATTTCAAGCTTCTCTGCTTGACAGTGAGAGGGAAAAAAAAGATTGCAACTACTGAATCAGTTATTATACAGGTTTCCCCGCTGTCCGAAAGTGGAGCATAAAGAACTATTCATGAGACGAAGTGGCTTAAATCGAAGAAGCAATCAACTTTAACTTATATGAGGGGAAAATTGATCGTTTCCAGATCCTCCCTAAATTGCAAGTCGTCGGAAATTGAGGCCTAGGTTTTAGGATAGAGAGGAAGAGGTTGTGTGCCGCCTCTATAACGGCTTGCTGCAAAAATTAACGCTGAACGATATTTCGATTTTCGTTTTTTTTTTCGTGAAAGCGGGAAAGTGGCGTAAAATGAACATTGAAATAGAAACCTGTCAATCGTTTTTTTTTCACCCTGGAAAATCCGTTGTTGGGGGCGATTTATTTTTAAAATTGGGAAATCTCATTGTTCTGTATAAATAATTCTCATTCATTTTGTATTATCTTCATTGTGCTAAAGTCAGGTCTTTTACCAGTTGCCGATAGCCAGAAATAAGTCTTTTTGATCGGCTGCTAACGAAGTTAAAGTCAAATTAAACAGTTAACATAGGTTTATTTAGTTTTAAGGTGAGTCTGACTGGCTGTGTATGTATCTATGTATGTATGTATCGCACATCAGTGGATTAAGAGGGTTGAAAATTAAAACATTTACTCCTTATTACGTCTAGAGAAAACATTTGATGTTTTTCGAAACCTAAATAGGTTTTCTGTAGGAATCCTATTTACAATATAACTTTATGCTAAATTGATTCTTTGGTTTGTATCTTACAGCATTCACGCGTGATTTATTCTGAAAATTCAGAATATTTCAGTGATCTCTGTCCAATAAAAGGTTGTAGAAAAAATTATGCATTGCTCATCTAATTTTCCTAATTTTTTAATTGATCACCCTCAACGCAGCATCTTGACAAGAGACATTTGTTGTGAGACAGTTTCTATTGAGTGACAAACCAGAGCTGTTTTGTTGGTAATTTAGTCATAGAGTCCTGCATTGTCATCAGTGGGAGACAATGCCCTTTTAGCTCTCGGAATGCCGTCAACCTTGTCTTATTGATATCGATTTTCTCTTGTATTTTCATTTCTAGTTAGGATATTGTTTAGTTGGCATTTTTGTAAGTCCTGGTATCGTTGTTTTTTCCTCTGTATTTTGTTGTTGAATGTTTCGCTCATCAAACAGAAGATGGAAGTCTTTCAACCTGTTTTCAGATCTTCTTTTCTTAGTCTGACCGATCAGATAAAGTTAGAACATACCAAAAAAAAAAAAAAAAAAAAAAAAAAAAAAGAAAGAAAAATCTCCCGTTTTACATTTCCAAGATGGCTGTGGGTGAACTCAGCAACTTTCTAATGATAACTTTGGGTTGGAATAACCATTCGAACTCTCCCAAAAGAGTTACAAAAAAATGCGTCAACAACTGGATGACCTACTACAAGTCCCAACACAATCATCATCATCATCATCATCATCATCATCATCAGTAGCAGCAGCATTTCAACGTATGTCGTCGGACGTAGAGCTTCTACTGGATTCACCAGATCTCTAGATTGTGGGCCTCGTGGCCTCAATATCTTCAGAACCTGTCTAAGATGTCACACCATTTTATTTTCCCTCTATTCTGCGTATAATCACTGAGGATTCACGTGAGTCATTATTCACAGCGATCGTCAGACATTCTTGCAATATGGCCTGCCTATCGCCAATTGAGATTTCTGATAGATTCTATGATATCTCTGACTTGTTTTTTTCTCTCTAATATCCTGTGCTGTCTTGTGATCTCTCCATGTAACGTTGCGCACGATCCTCTCTTGGGCACGGTACATGGCTCCTAGCCAATCTTGATGATAGTTTCATGTTTCCGCTCCACAGGTGACTATCAGGACGCATTGATTGCAGACCCACCTTCTTCAAAGCTAATGGGATCTTTTTGTTCTTGGAGGTCGAAGTTGCTCTGTCGAAAGTTTGCCAACGTAAAGCGATTTTTCCCTTGATTTCTTCGGGGTGGAATTATGAGAGTTTACCTTAACGGATAGAATGGGTTTGTCGTCACAACAATCTGACACTGTTATCGATCAGAACATACACCTGCGAAACTCCGTATAGCTCAACGGTCACCCCGTATCAAGCAACCAGGATAAACAAAAAACAGCCTGAAAATATCTATGTAAAATGATAGTTCATCATCTAAGAAAAACAGACAGGAATGAAAAAGTACACGTCAACAAACTGACAGAGTTGATCGGCTCGCCAGCCAGCCATTTAATAACCAGGAATCAGATAGCGTCAATAACTTCCGTCAGTTCATCTTATGGACATGATACGCTTTATAAAAACTGACAGAAACAGGTTTGGTTAGTCACTCAATCAAAACCATCACGTGACAAACATCTCTTGCCAGCATGCCGTGCTAGGGTAATCCAGTAGATTTGAAAAAGAAGGGGTGATCAATGAATAAGTTACTTCTCTCGCCCATTGTTGGATAGTGGTCAGTAAAATAGTCTATTTTCAAAAAACGAAAAACAAAGACTACTGTTGATGCTGCCGGTTTTAAACTGAGGGATCAATTCAGTCGGAACCCACATTGCAAATACAAACCTCCATAAACCCATTCAGGGGTAGGATTAAAAAAAATTATAGACATAATAATGAGTGAATGTTTAAAATTTCAGCCTTCTAGCTCCATTGATTCTTATATGTGTGATACACGCATACATAACCGGCCAGCCAGACTGGATCTAAAACTGAAGAAACCTATGTTGACAGTTTTGGTGACAGTTTTGATTGATGGTTTCTAATGGCACTGTCCACAATTAATATCGTAAAATAGATTACATTTTGTTCGATAGATATTTAGAGATTTTTTATTATTGCTATAAAGCTGAGATTAAGCGCCCTTTTTGTATTGATTATTAACTTTTGCTTAGTCAGACACAAGACAAAAATTGAAAGAAGAGTCGTATCGAATAGTGGGTGTCGGGGCGCAGTCTATGTTTTTTTTTGACGGCAAATCTCCTTCAGATTTGCCAGATTGGTCATTTTCGGTCAAGCCTGGTTGATTTTTTTTCAATCTAACCGATAACCAATAAAAATCTATAATAACCGATTAAACCTGGTACGTCTAATCAAAGTAAAATTGTTCTGCAGCCTTAATATTCGGTTATTTCATTTGATAAATAAGTTTTCACATACACACACACACACACACACACATATATATATATATATATATATATATATATATATATATATATATATATATATACTAGAAGGTTTACAGCTTTAAATACTCAGCACATTAAAAAACTTTTTTGTGTTACTTCAATCATTCATTTCCCAATATCTCTTAATGCAATTTATGTGATTTTCTTCTGAATTATTTTTCTGTTTTACATATACTTTGTTCTTATGGTACAACCTGCAAATTTTCTCTTGTTCGGATCATCAGTCGTTAATCATGAAACTGTTTCAGGTATTTTAAACATAAGACAGTTATATTAACATGTCACTCCAGGATTGTTGATCGAACACCACCTTCTTTTAAGTTATGACTTTGACATATAGTTTATGCTATGCATTTAGTTTGTTATTTCATACAGCACATAATTTTTTTTAAACATCGCTTACTGACGGGGGATACTCCCAAAACGTATTTAATGATTATGTTCGTGTCACTTCTATTGAATGTGATGTTAAAGACGATTACGAGTTCTATTTTTTAAGGCTTGTTTTTCGGTTAGGGTCCATGTTTTGCTTTATAGGTTACTATCAGAAGATGCATTAGTTATAGATACTTCTTTCAAAGCTAATGGGTTTGCCGACCATGACTCAACAGTAAAAGATTTCAGGCAACCTTCTTTATTTATAACCTTCTGGAACATCCTTTTATTCCATGGGGTTAGCTTAGTTTTTCGCAAGGTCATAACTGTGGGGCGCCCAATGGGGATCGAACTCAGTGTAGTTGTAATGATTTGCAATATTAAGTAAATGCCCTGTGATCTTCAGTGAGATACACCTATCATGCCAGTGCTTCGGTTTACATTTCCAGTTTCATTTCCCTTCCTCTATTGGGTCACTGTTAACATTTACGTTGCAGTCTTTATATTTCTAGCACTTTCCTCAGTATCCACGCAGTTCCTAGCAGTGCTGTGGTCTGTACAGTCTCGATCCTTCCCCTTATCCCGATGTCCTTCAGTCTCGCCCTCGGTGTCTTTGGGACGGTTCCCAGTGCGCCGACTATGACTGACACTACCTGGCTTTCATGTTCCACATCTTCTTCAGTTCCATACTGGTTGGAAACTTCCTATAGCTTCTCCGGGAGAGGAAAACTGCCCGTTCATTGGCACAGTTTTGGTGCTGCTCAATCAAATTAGGTATGCATATCCAGTGAACGCAGGGGGAGAACTTGGAATATCCAGTTTTTCATAAAATTCTTTGGAAGGTTTTAGAAGGAGGTTTTATGTTAATAAAATAAGTGAATAGATATTATTTGACTGTTTAATATAATATTTATCGATTCATGTAGTTGGGCTTTATCAGGATGAGCGTTTATCTTTAATGGCAAATTTTTGGTTCTATCAACAATCTGTGGAATTTTTTATTGGGTCTCACTTCTAGGTGTGGATGAAAGGAAAAGTCTGTCTTTTCAGCAGAGGTGGTGCTAGATCCAATTTCTCTCGCCTGACTTTTATTTTTCAAAAAAGATAATTTTTTAGATTAATCTTTTTTTATTTTTCAGGCTTCCCCAGATATCTAGTGCCTTCTGCAGTTTACAATGTAACTATAATGCTAACCCTCTTAGTTTCCGTGTAATTTTACCGAATTCAATGCTCCATCTGTTGGCTGTAAACGCTTACTTACAATTGTGAGTGTTGCTGTCTGTTGACTTGTTCATTAGAGGTTCTTACTGATAAAATCCAAGCGCTGTCCGTAAGATTGGGTACATAATATTTCTAATTTTTTTTTCTTTACTCTGCTGTAAAGGAAAGTTAATAAGCAGAATTTTGTGGGAATCCAGATGGGCCAATTTCCCTCTTTTAATCAAAACATGGCTTCGTTGAAGTCACGACTCAGGAAATGAAGGATGAAAATCTCTGTGTATGTCAGTCGCACAGACGCGAAGGAAGGGTAATCATGCCTCAACTTATTTGATCTACTCATCTTGATATACCTATCTTTATATATATATACATATATAAAGAAAATGGACATATTTGGTCCGACAGAATTAATTATATTATATATGAATCATATCATATAGAACCTGATTTTAAATGATCTCTCGCCATTACACGATTAAGGCATCACTCAATTTAGACAACGTAAATAGAATGAAATAGCATAGCCACGTTGAAGCGGCTACCCTAACGGTGGCAGGTTTGAATCCTGCTGCAGCCTCATTTTCTTTGATTGTTTACTCTATTTACATTGTTTGAATTAAATGATATATCAACAATGTAACAACCGGAGACCATTCCAAATAAGTTTCTATATAATATAACACAATTCATGATTAATTCTGTCGGACAAAATACGTCCATTTTCTCAATACATAGCTTTCACGTTGAAAGAGACGAATGGATCGTGGATAAACGGGATGAGGGTTGGAAACATTTATATGGATTCACACATCATACACTACTGTTGTTACGGGAACTCTAAGAAAGGACCGTTATAACGGATGGAAAAAAAATACGGCAAGCAAAGTAATTACTTTGAATTTGTTCGGGAAAGGTATAATATCCGACAATAGTCTTTCAATAATATTGAGACAAACGTGTATGTTTGAATACATGTGTGATTAGATATTGTAAGACACATTGCCGATACAAAGAGAGATCACAGTATCTTCTTATATCCTTATATATCTATCATCGATCTATAAATCCAGATTTGACCCTGATCTCAGCGATCAAGCCAAGCTGGTAATAATTAGAAACCGCCTACTAAAACTGTCAACATGGGTTTCTTCGGTTTTTGAGTTGGCCCGAATGGCTATGTATGTATCACGCTTACGGACCGGGCCATGGGAGCTAGAGGGCTAAAAGTTTTAACACTACTACTACTCAGGCCCAGAAAAAGTTGTTTTTTGACCTTCTCCTGAGATAGCTTTTTAGTGGGGTTTGATTTGCGATGTAAAGTCATGCTTAATTGATCCTTCAGTTTGTATCATCGCCGAACAAGAGGTGAGAGATGTACTTAAGTTATTCATTGATCACCCTCATTTCCAATTGTTTTAATTGATCGACCCCAACATGACGTGCTGCCAAAAGACTTTGGTCATGTCATGGTTTTTATTAACTAACCAGACCTGTTTGTGAATTATTTAACTTTAAAGTGGATTTAGTTTGATTAACAAAAGGAGGTAAGTGAAACACTTCTAAGAAAAAAATGAGTAAAAAAATGATAATTTTTAGCGAAAAGAAATCTACAAATATAATGAACAGTTTTTCTGTCCATAACCGTAGACTCTTCCACTTAAAGGTAATAATTTCGTTGATAAAAACATCATCTATCCAGCAGATGAAACAATGGACTCTATCACAGAAAACAATTTCCGTAGTTCTTTTTCACCTAAAAAATCATTGTACAGAAATTCAGATATATCCACGAATTCTTTTTCACAGAAATCAATGAGTTATCGAAGTAAAACGGTTAAAAAAATCAGAAACTTTTTTAACCAAAAGATCACTTTAAAGAAAAAGACAGTTCCAAGAAAAACAAAACCGCCATTGTGTTTTGTTTTTTTTAGTAGGTGATGCACGTAGGCCTTACGGTGAATTTTGAAATATCAGATTATTTTACGAACTTCTGAAATAAACAGTACACGTATATGTTGTTCCAAAAGTCACCTGGGTTTTCAAAAATCAAATGTCATGTAAATCTATTGGTAATTGAATGATTTTTTTATAGCATGGAAAAAAACTTGCACAATGGAGAGAAATTTGCTTCAATTACGATAAATGATTCCTCTTAGACACGCTCTATTTTCAGCTTTGCAAAGACGTGATCTTTCAACACTTTCCATAACAGTAGTCAATAACTCTGGAAGCAGCCCTTCAATTTCTGCACAAATGTTTTCATTGAACTGCTGAGTCGTCTGGCGCTTATTGATCTATACACGCTCTTTTAAGCAACCCCAAAGAAAATAATCGAAAGACTTCAAATCTGGTGAACGTGATGGTGGTTTTCTTGAATTGAAGTGTCGGCAGTATGCTCTTTGGGTGAAAATAATTGATCCATTACATCTAAAATAAAATACTATGATTTTCGTTCTTTGTTCAGCAATGAATTTCCCCATAGGTAATTTCCAAATGTTCACCAATATTCTGAAAAGAAAGAAAATATCAAGAAAATTATATCATCTTAGATGACTTTTGGGACTCTCTCTATAAATGATTAGACAGATTAAGATAAGCCGGGATAGGACATCGATTAACACGGTAATTTGAGGAGTTATCAGCTGAATATATACAGAAAAATATAAGAAAAATGTGCCTGACAAATGTCTCTCTGTACTTATCAGCTTGTGAGTCTTTCTTCATTAAGTTTCATACATTTTTATCACTTAAATTAATGTGTATTTCAATGTTGAATATTGATTTTTAATGCTTTCTGTATGTTAAGATGCTCATAAAAGAATTTTTATTCAATAGATAAATAATAAATAAGTGAATAGATGTTTTTTTACCATTTAATTTGATATTTATCGAGTCACGTGGTTGGGCTTTATCAGTCGATCGTTTATCTTTAATGGCGTTTTTTGGTCCTATCAGCAATCTGTGGAGATTTCGTTGGGTCTCACTTCTAGATGTGGCTGAAAGGAAAAAGGCTGTCTTTTTAGCAGAGGTGGTGCTAGATCCGATTGCTCTCAACTGACAATTTTTTAAAAGGATTTTTTGGATAATTTTTTTTAGATTTTTGAGCTTCCTCATATATCTGGTGCCTTCTGCAGTTGTGTCTTAGATTCGAGTTTTCCGCTAACTCACTAACTGCAAATGACTGGAATCTGTGTCATTGCAGTTCTTTGGCTCAACTGCGAATGACAGAAATTTTCATGTCAAGCAATAGACCCCTTATTTTTAAAGTTATCATCGCATCTAAAACACAGCAAATGAGCTGATCACGATGCAGTTAATCAGTTAAACCTGGGGTAGGCAACCTTCAGCTCGCAGGCCAGATCCAGCCCATGGTGGTATTTTGACCGAACTGCAAATAAGTTTTGGCATACTATGTTTACGCTTTATGTTTTTTAGATTCTTTTCGGCTTTTTAATAGATTCCAAAAATGCTTTGATTGGAGTAAATTGCAGCTAACTTGATTACTAATTGGCATTCTTGGTTAAGCACTTTGCTTTGCTTCGCTATCATTCTTTAGTCTGTGATTTGATCAAAATATGACGACTCACCATCACAGTCAACAATTGAACAACTGTAGCTTTAAAATTAGAAGTCATATAAAAAGATTCCATCAAAGAATAAATATGGTCAGAATAAATTCCATTTATGACATCACTGGCGTTTTTCACTGGAAACCCACACCTAAAATAGAGTAAAAAAAAACATCTTCAAACATTCTTGAGAATCTAAATGTTAGAGATGAACTCATGAAAATAGAGCCCTCAAAAGACAAAGAAAAGTTCCCCCCCCCCAAAAAAAAGGAGTTTGAAGAAGGGGTATAGTTGAGTACTAATATCAATTTTCAAGTCTGTAGATAAAACAGTATGGCAAGGAGATCTGAATCTGAATCTCAAAAACATGCAAACACACAAACTCATAAACACGCACGCACAAAGACACACACACACACACACACACACTCACACTCACACTCACACTCACACGCACACAAAAAGATAGATTCCTTTTCCATCTTTTGTGACTACGGTGGTTCAATGCTTAAAAAAAACCCTTATTTCAAAGTTTCTTATGTCATTTATGTGGACCACTGTCCAGTTATTAATACGTGATCCGGCCCACCGGAACAAGAAAGTTGTAGACTCCAAGGTTAAATACATACTGGACTGATATTTTTTAACTGTCCAAACTGGACAAAGACAACGGAAAATATTTTTTTACGTCAGCCGAATATCAAAATATTAGCTAACCCCAACGAAATAGAATTCACGGGTATTCAGTTTATCCCCGCTATCCGAAGGGGGAGCGTTCGGCTTTCAAAGCTGAAATGGCGGAAAGCAAAGATACAATTGCAAAATGTTTTTGAGCACTATCAATCTTCAAATGGTTAAGGTGGTATGTCATGTTGACTCACTGGAGTTCGTGGTGGGTGACGGGTAGAATCTGAGCCTGGCTGTAGAAGACAGAGGAAGAGGGGGTGCGCTGCATCAATTATGGCTCGCTTTGAAAAAAAAAGCTGATTAGTATTTTTGATTTTCTTCGAAATAGTGTGAAAGTGGCTTGAAGCGAACTTCCTAAAAGCGTAAACTGCATCTATTTCAAATCTATCAGATTATTTTTTTTATGGAATAGAAACTCATTTCAGTGGAGAAGTCCATAGTTCAAAATGGTATGTGGGCGATATTTTTATCAGCCAACTCGTTACTTCGTATCTGAAGAGTCCATGGTTACGGTGAAAAAACCAAGAAGATCACATTATTAATCATATAAGTTGATTAAGCCTAGAATTACACGTGGATATTGCAAGGAACAGACAGTTCTTTTTGTACTATCGAACGACTCAATCAGCCTTAGTATTCAACTATACCGTAGATTGAATATAAGGACTAACGAGACTTTCAGAGTTTAGGAATTATTCATTTATTAGATAAAAATGCCCTATGGGAATCTCTTTAAACAATTTACATTAGAAATAATTATTCAACGTAGAAATATACATTAACTTATAAAAATGTATGAAACTTGATGAAATATTTACTAGTATAGAGGAACAATTATCAAGCACATTTTACTTATTCATTTTCCCTAAATTATTCTATATATTCCACCTAATAAATCCCCAGAATGCCCGATTAATTTATTTTCTATCCCATAGGGTCTAAATCTATTTAAGTTATTCCTAAAATTAGTAATACTTGTCCTATTTTTTTTGTATGAGATAGTAAACTATTCCAGTCTTTGGAAGAAAAATCAATCCATTTTCCCGAATTTTTTGTAATAGACCTGGCTAGTAAATTTCTCGCCCTAACTGACATTAAACATCATAATTCAGTAATTTTTAAAGCCATTTATTATCTCGAAATTTCAATTAAGTCTTCTGTTTTCCTCCTCTCAAACATTGCAGTCATACGTAACTTCTCTAGTCTATCATTATAAATTGAATCTCTCAGGTCAATTATCATTCTGTATTATCTCCAATCTCAAAATTAAATTCCAATTACCATGTCTGGTGTGCAGGGCCCAAGCCTGTACACAAAACTCCAAATGTAGTCGTATTACTGCTTTGTAAATTCTTAGAACTGCTGGTAGAATAAGGCTATTTTATATATAATGTATCAATATATGCACAGCTTGTGATTTTGCAGTAGAAAGACATTGAAAATAAGGAGAAACAGAACTATCAGACTTCAGGTATTAATGCAAGCATTACTGGTAGAATAAAGCTATAATATATATAGTGTATTAACAAATGAATTGTTCAGAAGTAAATACAAGAGTTAATGATAGAATCGGGTCATTATGGGCGCAATGTGAATGAATCGCTAATGATTTTCTCAAAGATATGCATTGAAAATCTGAAAGAAAGGTTTACCAAGGAAATAATGCTAGTGTTACTGGCAGAATGGGGCTATTATATACATATTTTAAAATGTATTGCTAATGATTTTGATACAGAGCTGCACCGAAAATTAGGAAGAAAAGGATTGTCATAGGTCAATAATTAATGTAAGGTTTACTGACAGAATAGAGATTTTAAATAGATATTACCTCATTCTTAGAGGTGCAAGATATTGCAACGTTTACCACATTGGAATTGACAAAGTAGTTCAAACTGTTTATGTTATTTCAAACTGTCATGAGCCTAATTCTCCCTGTGCTCTACATCACTACATCTGTAGTGTACATAATCTATTGTCATAAGGATGCCACGTTGGTTTGACTGAACACGAAGTTATCGAGTGTGGACTTGGCATAATTGTATTAGTAGGTAATATCAACAGTCATAAGCTGTGACACCTATTGTCAACCTTGACAAGGGCCAGTTATTATTCATATTATGCATAGACAGTTATCATTGGTTAGACAATTAGAATATTCATTTCCCCTTTTCTTTATTTTGGATTATACGACTGATCCGTAATGATCCGAATAAAATTGCTGTCATCTCGTATTTATTGAATCGCTTCTGTGATAAACAATCATATTTTGGTGGCACAAAGAAAGGCGATCAATTCAGATGGTTTACGATTAATGGATGTCATGAACAAAGCTCTCTTTCCCTATGAGTCTAATTCTTATTGAAATCCCAAGGTTAGGAATATATGAGATGCAGACAATGACTTCGGCGCACCATTTATATCTACCTAGCTTAACTAAATCCGATACAGGACAAAGTTAGGCGGAGCCAGGAATGAGACTCCTGGAAAATTGCCTGCGAGAGACACTTACCCGTTGAAACATTTGTTCCCGAGGAAAGTTGCCCCTCAAGGACAATTGAAAAGGCTGACATAAATAGCAGATCATTACACTGCTTGGCATCATCATCATCATCATCATCATCATCATCATCATCATCATCATCATCATCAACAACAACCTTTCGAGGCCTGTCCTGGGACATGTTGCCCCACCTAAGATTAGCTAGACCTCTTGATAGTGGCCGTCGCGGTGCCAATGTTTTCTAAAATTATCCAAATCATCACACCTACCTATTTTTTGCTGTCCACAATTTTTCGCATAAATTTGATGTAGACTTTCATTAAACTATGACCCTAACTTTAATCCAAACCCTAACCCATGCCAAACGTATCCTCAGAGGAAATTATCCCAGGGGGCTGATTCACCTCAGTGGAAAATATCATTTGAGGGAAATTGTCCTCTGAGGACAATTGTCCCTACTCCAGAGATACAAGTTAAGAAGACAGTGTGGTGACAATATTATAATACATGGCCATTACACTAGCCACTTCTGTAGCCAACCAATGTTGAGGAACATTCACATATGCACGATGCAGTTATATCGGCGGCCTTTTTTGTTATTTTTCCATTAAAGTTGTGTTGGCAATCTTCGTTACGTTTCCACTACTAATGTTATACTATATCAATACAATCAGTACATCGGTGTTAAATAAGTAAAGAATATTCCAGCATATTTTGAAACCCACAAATCGACAAGACCATTCAAATTGGCCAACTTCGCACATTTCTAAGAAAAAAGAAATCAACCTTGGGACCTCGGGAGGGCAATTGGGCAGAAATTTTGAAAAATGGCCGCTCTCTCGGATTTGCAAGCGGCCACTCGGGCAGATTTGACCAAAAACCTCAGGAGAGCAAACACACCGAATTCCATGCTTGTATTATAATGTACACAGTTATCCGCTGCATTATATGAATCCTTTTTCGGACGGAATTATCTCCCGTTAATACACGGTGAATGTATCATTTGGTTTAGGCAGCGTAATTTGAATAAACAATTAAAAAAATAAGGCTGAATCAAACTGCCTAGACGTAGCGTTGTCCTTAGCATTGAGCTGCACAGCCACCAGTAACGCCAAGATCTAAATAACAGTTATTCAGGCCTTTGCATCACCCTATCAGTCGCAGGTTCGATTCCTCAAGCAGTCCCATTGCTTATCCTATTCTACACCAGATGATGTATTCACTGTGTGATAACGGAGGATCATTTGAAATAGAGTTTCAAAAAGATATAACGGAACTTTTTTCTGTCGGATTATACATCCATTTCATTATATTACTAATTCTCTCTCTCTCTCTCTCTCTCTCTCTATCGCTAGCTCTCTCTGTCTATCTTTACCTATTTCTTTACCAATCAATATATATATATATATATATATATATATATATATATATATATATATATATATATATATATATATATATATATATATATATATATATATATCAGAACATGCTCATATGATCATGAAAAATTCTGAGATGAGACACTTGTTTTTCTCTCAAATTTCTCTTCATCTTCCAATTGTCATTTTACTTCCTGCCGGATCACCCAAAATTCACACAACAAACATTTATATGATACTAAATCTGATTCTGTTTATGGATATGTGTATTGTAGCCCGTATGATCGAATTAAGGTATCCCTGATAACAATTTTGATCTCTTATTAAGACCAAAGGCTACATTTAAGCCTTCTGTAGAATCCAGCTGGAAATATGCCCGTAGAGCGGGTATTTTCAGCTATGAAAGCTTAATTCAGTATGGCAAGAGACCAGAAGTATGGTGAAACTATTCGGGTTCGACTTCACAGCCGCAGCAATTATTTTTAAAGCTGGCTCGCTAATCACTGCCCCACAACAAGGTGACCAATGTGGATTTGGAAATCACGCTCAAAATCATGGCCTTCAGCTGGGTACGAATACGAACAAGTAATTATTTCCCATTGCTCTACGACAGAGCGTCCAGTGTAGATCTTGACGATTTTTATCATTTTCGTATTTTCCTTTCATATTTTCGCCGATCTACTCAAAGTACTCCTTTATCCAGTGAGAATACATTTCACTATAATAATTATCTTTGAGACTAGCTTGTTAGCCATTATCCCACAGCGAAACACCCACTTTCGACTCATGTAAACGCTATTCTCACTATCACTCATCCATGATTAAATATTTCCTCTCCTCCCTGCTGCAAACCAATTCCATACTCTGCAATTTATTCACGCTTTGCCCCCCTTGGATTATTCGAAACGAAATTATGTGGCAGGGTTCAATTTTAATCAATAGCCTACCAGCCATTTGGAGTAGGTTAAATTGGATAATTTTCCTGTCGAAGATAAACATTAAGTGCCCTTCAGCAAAGAGTAATCGTTTTTTTACTAATTTATTCAATTATTTCATTTTTCAATGATAGGTTCGTTTGAAGGAACTTTTGCCTTTGGGCAGACCCCAATTCTAACTAATTAATCCCGGTGATTTTTGAGGAGTTTCGAAATCTTTGACTTGGTCCGCTTCTCTCTGATCCAATCCCCAAAATTAGCAGCGGAAATTTCATGACCTTTCCATGTTACCATAAATGAAGGTCACCCATGAAAGGCTTCAATATTTTTACGACAGAAAGCAGATTCTTCGCCGTTCAACACGTGCAGGATCTCAGCGAATAAGTTCGTATTCTTCACGGATTCCATGAGATCATCAAGGAAATTTTGAAGCTTCAATATGAACGGAAGTAAAAAGTTGAGAAAAAGAAAAAAAACAAAAAACAAAAAAAAAAAACGAACTAAACTGGCTGCTTCAAAATCAAAATCCACTCTGACTGAAGCGTAAATGAACTTCGTTGAAAGTTTTGAAAATATTTCAACTTTAGTAAAAAGGATTTCCTTTAACTGAAACGAATTTTGAAGTTTGTCATGGAAGTGGATTTAATAAAATAGTATCTAGACATTTTCTAGATGAATAACTTGAAAATCTAGATAATTCTAGATATATCTAGATGATTCAAAATATAACTAGAGGCAACTCTTGATACAAACTGATACAAAATTAGGTGGCCTATAGGGTAAGAGGTGTCGGGTAACCGCATTTTTTCTTTATAATGGAATTGAAATAAGGTTGCCTGTCAGACTTTTAGCCTTTTCAGTAGCCGTGGAGGATTTCAATTTTGGCGAGGGTCATTGTTGCTGTCATTGTCATTGTGGTTATCCTTGTTGTAACCAGGGGAAAATAAAGCCAAATCCAGACAATAAATTCAATATTGAAAGTATGCATCAGGTCGTCCCATAATTATCACAAAGTACGTCACTAAATATAGACTCGCTAAAATGGACACGCTTAACTGACTACACAAGAACTTCAGCCTATGTACAAGGTCTACCTATAGACGAGTGTGTATGGTACGAGTATATAGGGTAACAAAAGCCGCTTAGTGATAGCAGAAAATAGAACTGCAAGTATAGTCTGCTCTACTCCACACAGCATAAAATCTCCACCTGGAGCGATAGTCTTAAGGGTGAAATCGGGGTGAGATAAGGGTAAATTTCGATATGCCTTGCTCTGTTGCCGTCGGCATAGCACCGTATTTCCTTTTGTCTCCTTGCTGAATAAACCCCGAAGATTATAGCTAAGAATACATTCTGTCATTAGCGTCAAAGATTACACGTACACAATACTCGTCATAAATATTTAAACAAATAGACATTTTGTTTCTAATCGCTTGGTTCCAACGTCTACATGGAAAATGTACTGTAATCTGTTTTTATTGCCCAAGATTGCAGGGGCCATTAAGGATTTTGAGAGGGAGGGATCGAAATTAACTTACTAATTTGGCAACTCTTCCAAATAGCAACGTGAGTTTGTCTTTCCAACCCCCTTTTCAACTGCGTTCGATTTTCGATTGAGGTTGCTCATGTTCATTCCTCACTGCTGCTACTTTGTGGGAAGGCATAAACCCACTTGTTCCCTTACATCCGTAGCACCAGATAAAACGTGAAGTCACTGGCATGTCTGACGGAGAGGATAGTAGCTGAGAAAATAGTTTGACAAACCACTCTCCCATAACTACCTTAGATGCCATGATAAAAGCAGAAAAATCATCAACCCTATTTCCAACCTTGACAGGGTCTAATACGGTGTATATGGAAAAATAGGTACCGATTATCTGCCTATCTGAGGCGGGTGATTACAATCCTATCACACTTATGAAAAATCGCCATATTAATAGAGCAATCGTTTGGTAACAAGCACCCACCAGATCTCTGCACAAATTGGCCCTCATCCAAATTCCGCTCTCATCAAAATCTAAATCACATCGTGGAACCCTCATTTCCCATTTCTCATCTCATTCACGATTTCCTAAATTCAGGAATTCCCCCTTTAATCAAAAACCTACACCCAGCAATTTTAGTTTCAAACAAAATTGATCTGACGGCGCCCATCAGAGAGATAATCTTATATATACAAGCTAACCAACCAGACAATTACTGCAATAGTGAATTTGATTCTCATAGGGTGCTTGACACTTGTGACCTTGTGCCAAATTTTCTACGCTTAGTAAATGGGTGCTCCACTGGTGTTGTAATAGATAGAAAGCTACCCTGCAAAAAATCTACTGATAGAGTGATTTTTGATTTTCATTTGATACTAAACACTTTTCTACCAGATCAAACTAAGCTCAAATGAGTGGGAGTCTTGCAGTGGCTTCATTATTGGTAATCTTAAAAGCCATTGATAATAAGTTTGTTCCTTATTGGGTTCACCAATATTGTAGCTTTGTAACATACTAAGCTAAGCTTAATCAATATACAAAGAAGGATCCTACTGTAGACTGATTCATATTGAGGTTGTCTCGCAGGCCATTGATAGTGAGTTCCAGCCAAGCTTAGTTAATATCTACAGAGAGTATCCACCGTAGAATGAGTATTACTGTGAATCTCTTTGACAGATACTTGTTCAGCGAGTTCGATCTCAACTGAGCGCTCTCTTAAGTGACCCTATACCAGACAAATCAAAAAGGATAAAAAATGCTATTTTTAAATGGTACAACCGTAGCAGTGGAGTCTCAATCTATATTCGCCTTTTGTGGCAGTTAGATTAAAGATCAAAGTGAGATATCTGTTATTCTCATGTCGTTGAAACATGGTATTAACATCCTGTTTTCAATTCAAACGTTATTATGACGTCATTTAGCAGAATGCTGGAAGGGTGGTCCTGATAGTAAAGTGAAAGGTTTCATATCCTCTCTCACTCGTTATTAAAAACAGCACACAAATAAATGAAATAAGAGAATAAACGGAAAAAATGATAACGTTTAAAATTCAAAACGGTAAAGCCATGTCACATTGTTTTCATAACAATTTTTGTTCTCGTCAAGTGGAGAAAAAAAATCAGATTGAATTGAAATTCACGAAGAAGAAAAATAATATACAATTGATATAACGTTCAAAATTGAATACGGAAAATTAATGCCATGTTTTGTTGACGCGAGAAGAACAGATAAAACACTTTGATCTCGAATTGATGGCTGCGAAAAGCGTATTTTGATCGGGTCCACACTGTTACGATAACGTCATCTAAACTGCTGCATATTTTCTTAGAAAAATACACACACGCTAAGTAGCATAAAAACTAAATAAAAAACCCAAAAAACAAAAAAAAAACTAAAACATTAAATTCAGAAAAAAGAAAACGATTGCGTAACGTCCCCGCAGATTATGTAAGTAAACAGGGATTTATAAATATTGAAAAAGAAATATTTCTACGCTCAATGCTACCGTATACAAACGAAGTTTTTAAGAGCCAAATTTCAGGCAAAAAATTGGGGGTCGACCTGTGCATGAGTAATCCTTATGTGAGGGGGGGGGTCCATGCATGAAAGATGGGACTAGAAAAAATCCAAGCTTTAAATATAGAAAAATATTGATCACTTAAAAAAAAGAAATTATAGAATACTGTATCGCAATTGACTTGGATTAATGTTAAGCTGATGCTAAAATCATTTGACAAAATCTTTTATTCATATGAATTTATAGCATCATGAATCAGTTTTTAGCTAAATTGTGTATTCCATCAGGAGGCCAATGTGAGAGTTTCCAGCATTTTTCACAAAGTCTTTTATGTAAATTCATTGCATCATTATTCAGTCAACAATGTATTTTTTCTAGCTTTCCATGATCTCATCTCAATTTTTGGCAATATTATGTATTCTATTACACAAGATGAACGCGAGAATTTCCAACATTTTCGACCAAATCTTCTATATAAATTCATAGCATCATTATTCGGTCACCATTGAATTCTTTGGCGGATTCACTGTTCTATCATGAAATAACGATTCCAGTTTTGATTCAATAACTTATTTGACGAAATGTTCAATATCTTGTATTAGTTGGAACAGCCAATAGGCAGGAAGGGTTGGATGGAGCAACACTATTGATCATCTGAAACTGAAAAGTCTTGAGAATACACAGCATATGGAAGAGCTCCCAATCCTGGTAACTACTACTACTACTACTACTACTACTACTACTACTACTACAAATAATAATAATGATAATAATAATAATAATGATAATAATAATAATAATAATAATAATACGAGACCTACGACCCCCAGCTGGTAGCAATGACCGAACAGCCAAGAGAAAGGCACGGCAGAGGCGGTAAAAACCACAGCACTGCCGTGATAGGCGAGGACGACATGACAGGAGGGCTGGAGATTCAGTCTCCAGCGATAACCACCAAGCAACTGGTGTGAAACCGTAATCCACGGTACTGCAGATCATAGAGGGAAGAGGAAAGAGAGTGAAAAACTGGATCTGGCTAGAGAACTGAAGAAGGTGTTGAACATGAAAGTCAAGGTAGTGCCAGTAATAATAGGTGCACTCGGAAGTGTACCAAAGACACTGAAATCAAGACTGGAGAAACCAGGGATAAAGGGGAAGATTGAGACTTTGCAGACCACACCAGTGCTGGGAATTGCACGAATACTTTGGAAAGTGCTGGAAATATAAGATCTGCACCCCAGCTGTTATCAATGGCCTAACAGAGCAAGAGGAAAAAAACAACACCCAAATGGTGGTGGAGGTACGAACCATAGCACTGCTGTGATAGGTGAGGTAAAGATAAGATGAGAGGAAAGATGGAGACCTGAGGAGATTTACTGTTACTCAACCTTCAGCGATAACCACTGAGCAACTGGCGTGAAACTATAAACCACAGTACTACTGTGGACTATGAAAGTGTGTAGAGGAGGGCTGGAGACTTGAGGGGACTTGTTGTCGCTCAACCTCTAGCGGTAACCACCACACATCTGGTGTGAAATTGCTAATAATAATAATAATAATAATAATAATAATAATAATAATAATAATAATAATAATAATAATGTGCAATCATGGTAATGCACAAAGGAAGGCTCAGAATGGCTGAAGGAATAGAGCTCCCGGACAACTGTAAGATTAGAGCACTGACTGCACAAGACAGATACAAATAACTGGGGGTCCTTGAATGTGACACGATGAAACGGGAAGAGATGAAGGAGAAAATAAAGAGAGAATACCTTAGAAGGATAAGGAAAATATTAGAGACTAAATTAAACAGCAGAAATCTAATAAAAGGAATGAACACCTGGGCTGTATCAGTAGTGAGATACACAGGACCATTCCTAGGATGGACAAAGGGGGAACTCCAATCAATGGACAGGCGAACAAGGAAACTTATCACAATGCATAAAGCTTTACACCCTAGAGATGACACGGATTGAGTATACGTTGAGAGAAAAGAAGGTGGCCGGGGGCTCATCAGCATAGAGGACTATGTCCAGAGAGCTAAAGCCGATCTAGAAAAGTACATGCAAGCAAACAATGAAGAAATCATGAAGAGTGCAACACACAACAAAGTAGAAAACAATGGAACAGCACAGCAAACTAGGAAAGAAAAATGGGAAAGGAATTGTACAGAGAGTTCAAAAGACAGATACAAGATGTGGCTGACGAGAGATCATGGACATGGTTACGAAAAGAAAACCTGAAGAGAGAAACCGAATCGCTCATTATGGCAGCTCAGAACAAAAGCATTAGGACAAACTATATAAAAAAAATCGACAGAACACAGACAAACAGCAAGTGCCACCTATGCGGTGAAAGAGATGAGACCGTAAATCACGTAACTAGTGAATGAAGTCAACTCGCCCAGAAAGAGTATAAGCACAGACACGATAGAAAAGCAACGATGATACACTGGGAACTGAGTAAACGAATGGGATTCAACCATGTGGAAAAGTGGTATCAGCACAAACCAGAAGCAGCCCTGGAGAATGACAACCACAAACCAAACTACTGTGGGACTTTGACATCCAAACCGACCACCTCATCTAGGCAAGAAGACCGGACTTGGTAATTGTAGACAAGAAGGGGAAGACCTGCCAAATAGTAGACGCGGCTGTACCTGCAGATCAAAGAGTAAAGAGGAAGGAGAATGAAAAACGGGAAAAATACCAGGACCTAGCGAGAGAACTGAAGAAGATGTGGAACATGAAAGCCAGGGTAGTGTCAGTCATAGTCGGCGCACTGGGAACCGTCCCAAAGACACCGAGGGCGAGACTGAAGGACATCGGGATAAGGGGAAGGATCGAGACTGTACAGACCACAGCACTGCTAGGAACTGCGTGGATACTGAGGAAAGTGCTAGAAATATAAAGACTGCAACGTTAAATGTTAACAGTGACCCAATAGAGGAAGGGAAATGAAACTGGAAATGTAAACCGAAGCACTGGCATGATAGGTGAAAGAAAAGAGATGTTGGCTGAAGACTTGAGGAGACTTATTGTCACTCAGCCTTCAGCAATGACCACGGGCAACTGGTGTGAAACAGTAAACCACAGTATTACTGTGGTCTATGAGAATGAGGAGAGGAGGGCCGGAGACTTGCTGTCACTCAACCTCCAGTGGTAACCACCAGGCAACTGATGTGAGATTGCAAATAATAATAATAATAATAACAACGAAGTGTGCATGGATCCGAGGTGTTGCTACATAAAGTAAAGATGGGATAGAATGAAATTAATAATGATATAATAGTAATAAAGAAGAGTCCATATGATAAAAGAGACACGATGATAAGACGGAGTGAAACATGTAATCAAATAATAGTAAAAATGAAGAGTTTATCGACGCACAGAACAATAAGATGGGATAAAACTAGTAATCAAATGAACAGCACCACGACAGTATAGCCTGGATTGTGCATATGGAGCCGCGTCAGAAGTTTCTGATGATTGGAAATGTCAAGCGGTATGAGAACAAAACCCGGAAGCCTTATGGGAAATGATGGGTTGGAGATTTCGCTCGATTTCAGCATCCAAACAGACCATGAGACACAACAGGAGACCCGATATAGTGTTAATCTACAAAGACGGGTGAAAATGTCAGATAATACATTATGCTGTACCCAGGGATTGAAGGTGGGAACTGAAGGAGCGAGAGAAGATTGAAAATTATAGTGACCCGAGGAAAGAAATCGGAGAGCTTTGGAGTATGGCCTATGTTGGTATAGTGCTGATAGTAGTTGGAGCCGTTGGCATTATATCTAATAATTTGGAAGGCTGGTTGAGGAGGTTAGAGTTAAATATCGGCATATAGCTCTTGTAGGAAACAGCCTTGCTGGGAACTGCAAAATTGGTCAGAAATATCCAAGAGACTTAAGGTTGCTGTGTGCTCCCTGGGAAATAAACGGGAATCCACCGAAATCGAAATGATAATTGAAATAATAATAATAATAATAATAATAATAATAATAATAATAATAATAATAATAATAATGATAATAATAATAATAATAATAATGATAATAGTAATAGTTCCATCAAAGAATAGATATGGTCAGAATTAATTCTATTTATGACATTATTGGCGTCTTTCACGGTAAAACATCTAAATTAGAGAAAAAAAAATCTATAAGTATCTAGATTCACAGGAATCTGGATGTTATCAATAAACCCGTCTGGATAAGGCCCCCAAAAGTTTTTTTCCCCCAAAATTAAAAAAAAAATTTGAAAGGGTTCAGTGGAGTGCTGATGCCACTTTTCAAGTCTAAACACAAAACAGTATGGCCAGGAGTGCTAGAACAAATAAATATATTTAAAAAACGCATAAACACACGCACATATAAAAAAAAGAACCTTTCGCCATGTATGATTGTTCTTCTTGTAGTGACTATTAGTAATGATGAGGAGTGTCACTACCCAGAGCGTTTTGATAAGAAGTCATAGTAATAAGATGGAGCAAATCTGGTGATTAAACGATCGTAATGATAAAGAGTAGTGACAAACAGTAACAATAATCAGATTTAAAAAAAAAACAACAACAAACTACGAATAAAACAATCTTAGTGATAAAATGAGCTGAGGTTTTATTAACTACGCTGTGTAACTTTTAATAGCAATGGCGACTAAAAGTTTTTACCAATGCAAAATGACGTTTTATTGATACTAGCTAAAGAGAAAGGGAGAGAGAGAGAGGGGGAGAGGGGTAGAGAGAGAGGAGGGAGAGAGGGAGAGAGGGGGAGAGGGGGAGAGAGAGACGAAAGGAAACACGTTCCATTACACGTTTATCGAATATTGTAGAGTGTTTGAAAGCGAGGCCCTTCCCGTGGACAGGATATATTCAAAAGATGCCACTCAAAATATCTGTAGCTTCCCTGCAAACAATCATGCTTTATTCTACTCGGCACCTGTAAGTTCCACGGGGGTGTCAAAAGTGGAGACAGATCGATCTATCGCACGAAAAGTTCCAGCGTTAATGTGTGTATGAATATATTGCTAGCAGCTTCTGAGAACCGCTCTTCGAGT
Organism: Thysanoteuthis rhombus; assembly: GCA_963457665.1. Taxonomy (NCBI): domain Eukaryota; kingdom Metazoa; phylum Mollusca; class Cephalopoda; order Oegopsida; family Thysanoteuthidae; genus Thysanoteuthis; species Thysanoteuthis major. Next base: position 11,693,521 of record OY735225.1, read on the forward strand.
GAAAACCCCCTCAGAATATTGCACTTGAATGAACGAAGAATATGAAAGAAACTTGAGAGCTAAATCTTCCATTCAGGAAATACGCACCGAATACTTGAAAATCAATCAAATACTGAAATCCATTAGATATTTATTAACAATTCGAAGACTTGCAAATTCTATAGGTGTTCACTATGACAACTAAAAATATTTATTACCGAACGGAGGTTTTCGCAACTTCCCCCTATCTCTGATTACTAAAAAAACCTATCGCCTCCCTCAGCTCAACTTTTGCCCCTTAGGGGCGATATTGTCCCTTCCAATTTAGAATAACCGCTCTGCATTATCAAATGCTGATAGCCAATAAGTACTCACCACAAGTTGCTCAACTGTTAATTTTCCAAAAGGAATATTCCACTCTATTAGGTAATGCCTCATCTTCGCCGAAACAAATGAGTTTTATAATAAGATTGTTTACAGCAGGTATTTGAAGCTTCATGACAACCTACGCGTGCTTGCATAATTGAATAACATCATAATTATAAAGGAAATCATAAATAATCCTTTTTTCAAAAAAAAATTTTGTAATTTACCAATTAGAAGTTGTTTTCCACTATTTCCTGACTTTACCGACGTAAACCGAAGTATTGCCTATTTTCATCTTTAAAAAATTCTATTCGTACATGACGATCTATTGTTCCTCTCAATACAACTCCAGTCCCCTCTAATCCTTCTGTTCTTCTCATACCCTTTGCTTGTAACTTCTCATTTTCTCCCTTATCCCTTCCTACATTTGTTGTCCTTCCTTTTTTTCAATCTATTTGTTATGCAAACAGGATAATTTCACTAGCAAATATCTCATATCTCAGATAACTTTTTCACCTCTCTCTCTTCTTATTCTGCCTTCTCTCTCCCCACGTTCTCATGAAACTACTCAACTTTGTCTACCCACTTTCTTACCTTACAAAAACTACATCACTTTCTTCCAACCCTCCCTTCCTATCTTCTCATTAAAATGGGTAACCTTCTTTTCTTCTTCCATCTTCTTACTCTTTTATTAAAATTTTCAATTTCCTTTTCCGTCCACGCTCATTAAACTACCTAACCTTTCATTTATGATACTATCAAAAGCAAAATATTGGAATATATATATATATATACATATATATATATATATATATATATATATATATATATATATATATATATATATATATATATATATATGTATATGTATATATGTATGTATATATATATATATATATATGTATGTATATATATGTATACATATATATATATATATATATAAAATTATGAAACTCGATAGCTAACGATCTATGAAAGATATGATCGGGTAAAAAACAAGCCTGGTAAATCTTTCAATAGAGACCATCATTTGATTAACGTCGGTTGGCAACATACTGTGTTGGGGATGATCAACTGAAAAATAGAGATGATCAATGTTTTGTTGGGCAGTGATCACTAAGAGAGTCCAAATTTTTAAAGAAACCCAACAAAACAAGCCTGGATGCTTCCAAACGGAGGGTCCAATTTAGCATAAACTTACATTGTGAATTGCACTGCCAACAGAAAACATATTGGGGAGGGTTAGAAAATGAGAAAAAAATGATGAATGAATTTCCTGTATTACCATTGATGGGGACTCTTTTGGGAGTATACGGTGCGTACTATAACGCACGGAAAATTAAATAACAAACATAACCGCTGTTTAAACCCTTTGAGAAACTACACACACACACACACACACACATATATATATATATATATATATATATATATATATATATATATATATATATATATATATATATTCTAAAATAACTTAGCTTAAATAGTAAAAAGTTATATGTATCGAGCACTCTATGAATTAAATCCATTACATATCAGAAGTGGCTCTATATTATTTATATATTATTGTACCACATGTACTATATATATATATATATATATATATATATATATATATATATATATATATATATATATATGTGTGTGTGTGTGTGTGTGTGTGTGTGTGTGTGCGCCCGCGCGCGCGCGCGTGTGTAATTATAGATTTCACTTCCATTACATAGAAACTTATTTGAAATGATCACCCATCGTTACACGATTGATGTATCACTAGCCCAAGGCAACATAAATAGAATAAACAATTAAAGAGAATGGGGCTGCAGGAAAAATTGAACCTGCGACTGATAGCGTAGCCGATTTAACGAAGCGATGCACTCACTATTGAGCTAAATCGATCGCAGGTTCGATTCCTTCAATTATCTATTGTGTTTATGTTGTCCAGGGCGAGTGATACATTAACCATGTAACTTTTTCAAATAGGTTTCAACATGATATAATACAATTTATAATCATTCTGTCGGATCATCAATATCCATTTCTTAACACACACACGCACACACACACACACACACACACACACACATATATATATATATTTTACAAGATGAAGAATATGGACTGCCTTTTCGTATGGATGGCTGCATGTGTGGGCGTCGAAAAGACATCAAGCAAGCAGTTGGCTAATCGACGAAAGGAACCGTACGTATTTGGGGTTTACTCCTAGGTGGAAAGGGAATTTATGAAAATCGTGTACTTGGTTCGACCTCTCTCTCTCTCCCCATTCATCTTGCAACCCCCCTACACTGCACTGATCCAGCGAATCATAGATACGTAATTTTTAAATCGATCCTCAAGTATCTTTAAGTATTTGTTTATTAGAGTATGTGTGTTTGTATAGCGATTAAAAGAATTTAAAATCTCAAGCTCTTAAGTGTAATGAAAAGACCACCAAGAGTAAACTTGAAATGAACAAGAAAAGCAAAAAATGGAATCCTCTTAGCAAAATAATTAGTGGTATTACTCAATAATCCTGGGCTATCAACAATCGAGACGAGATTAACGCTTTTCGGAGGTGGCGATATTAGATTGAGCGCACAGGCCTCCATATTTCAACGCCAACTTGCTTGCGATGATTTTTGAAAGTGTTATGATCATATCTAACATCATACCTTATTACGAAAACTTAGCACAACGTTTGTCATTGAATATGATGTATTCCTACTCCACTACTCGTGATGTATAAAGCTGGCTTGTTTCTTCTGATATGTAAATCTCGTAGATAATGATGAAAAAGCAGAAAAGAAATTAATTTCAGGTTTCATTTCACATGTTGTGTTGTAAAACTCGCTTTCATTCCCGACGAATATTATCCTAGGTACCAGGCACTGATATTCGTAACTTCAAACACATCGCTGCGAACACAACTGCTTTATATTCAAGCGCAGTCTTCTCTCTTTAGAACGTGATTCTAAGTTACGTGTCATCTTCGATGCCTATAAGGCATTAATGATCAATTCCTCTTTCTTTACTGTCGAAAATAGGAACATTTAATCTAATACCACTGGAAATACTTTCTGCACTTTCCTTGCAATAGAGATTAAATCGATTTTCTCTTATAAAAGCACACGAGTGTTGGTCATAAATTCCTGCAACACTTCCAAAATTCAAGAGATACATGGATGATTGGACAATTTGCTCATCTTTGTCAAACTCCGACTCAGGAGATGACTTTATCATTTGGTAACAGCGATGACAATGACAAGAACAAAGGTCCTCACCAAATTAAGAATCCTTCAAAGTTACTGACGAGGCTGAAATTTGGCACGCAACCTTATTTGAGCCTCACAAACATATTTATTGAAAACTTTAGGAAGTCCAGTCTAGTGGCTGGAATAGTTCCGATTTTCCGCTTACGTGTCACTTGTACAGCTCTTAGCGATCATTGCAACCCTATTCAACGAGTCGCAGAAATATTTTTCTTTTTTTGAAAATTTAGCCAAATGGCTGAAATGGTGCGTTTTTTTAATCAATAAATGTGTAACTCGTACACCCACCTACGTTCATAACAGAAACTTAGAATTTTTTTCAATTTGGCTAAAATTGTTGCATGTTTGTATCTATACATATAGTCCTTGTACAGCCTAATTCGCTCATGGCAGAAACTTAACATTTTGCATTTGAACGTCTTTTAATGAGTGAGAAAAACCTATTTGATCTTTGGAAATTCGGACTAGCGGCTGAAATAGTTGCGTTCTCCTATCTTTACATGAATCACTTGTTCAGCCCAGAACGTTCACTATAAAAACTTGAAATTATAAATGCACACACCCCTTGATGAGTAGGTTGTTTTTTTTTAATTCGGATAAGTGGCTGAAATAGTTGTGTGTTTCTACCTACATGTGTGTCAAGTGTACAGGCCGTACAGATGGAGTCAGAGTGAAATTAGACCCTGAAGCAGCCAGCGAAAACTGCTGAAAAAAAATGTCAGCAAAACAACATTTCTTCATTTTTCAAGTTGGCATGGCTAGGTATGTATGTTTGTATGTATTTATCAATCATGCATACAGACAGTACCAATGGAGCTAGAAGGATAAAATTTGAATATTTTCTCCTCATTCGACCAACAAAACATTTCGTTTTTTTTTTGTTTTCTGAATATCTCCCAACCTGAAAAGAGGTTTTCAGTATGTGGTTCAATTTGTAATGTAAGTTCATGCTACATCGATATCTCAAGCTGTGTCTGGTAGGATTTCCGTTTTTTTTAAATTTCAGATTTTTATAATGATCATTGCCCAGTCTCTTTAGAAAAAAACAAAACAAAAAAAAAAACGAAAACAGGAAAACAAAAAAAACTCATGGAGTGTTCAATCTCTAAGCAATATAAAAGACTGATGATAATAGCGCTAAAAATAATGAGGAGAGTTTTTAAAAAATGGTGCATTGGGCACTTAACATGCGCAGCCACTTTGAATTTTTATAATACACACACACGCATGCATGCACACGCACACATATACATATGCATAAAAGCCCATATATATATATATATATATGTATACACAGACATATATAAATATATACATATATATACTCGCATACATATATATATATATATGAATATATATACACGCAGACATATATAGATATATACATATATATACATGCATATATATATATATATATATATATATATATATATATATATATATATATATATATATATATATATATATATATATATATAACCTTCATAGAATGTTCAAGCTTCAAGCAATATAGAAAAAAGTGAGCGTTATAGCTCTGAGAATAATAGAAATATGGTGCATCAGGCACTTAGCATGCGTGGCCACTTTCAATTTTATATATATATATATATATATATATATATATATATATATATATATATATATATATATATATATATATATATATATATATATATATATATATATATATACATATACATATATATACGCACATGTCAGTAATATACATTTTTGTGGCATCAAATCAATATTCTTAATGTTATTCTCAGGATCATTGCATTCAATTTCCCTGTTCACAGATTGATTTATTGATTCGAATAAAGAGGTCGTGAGTTCGAGCACGGTAGGATGTAATGGTGGTTGGTGGGAAGTGTTGATTCTCACGCCGTCGAAAATCCATTGAGGCTTTTCTTCTTCTGTTCGTTCCCGTTAAGATTTGACTGTCGGTCTCAACTTTTGAAGCGAACAATTGCATTTTCTGATTGACTGCAACATTGTCCGTTAAATATCTTTTCAAATTAGCATTGAAAAGCTTTACCGATAAAATGTCATTGAAGATACAATACTGTGCTGCAAACAATTAATTTTTCTCCTTCAAGGTTATTTCACTTTTCGAATATCACATCCAAAATGTCGTTTTTAGTGATTCGATTTTGCTGACAATTTTGATGGCAAAGTCTGAAAAGAATAAGAATGAATAATAATAATAATATCCTTATTCAGTAAATAATGCTTAGGTTGGCTAACTTTCGGAAGAGCAAGCCCAACGTTCAAGAACAAGAAAATCACATTAGTCCTAAAAAAAGGTTGTACAACTAATGCATCGATGTCACCTATGGAGCTGGAACATGGAACTGAGCCAAAAGATTAAACCTCAAACTAAGAACCATATAACGTACACAAGAGAGAATCATGTTCAACATAACATGGAGAGATCACAATACAGCACAGTATCTTAGAGAAAAAACAGTTGTCAGATATATCATAGAATCCGTTGGAAAACTTAAACGGCAATATGTCAGTCATGTTGCAAGAAAGATAGAAAACCGTTGGACATCAAGACTCACAACGTGGATCCCCTTAGATCATATGCGAATTTGGATAAGACTTAGGCAAGCTCAGAAAGTATTGGCTCCCCAACACCCATGATGGAGAAGTCTGGGGAAGGCCTATGTCTAACAATGGCCGCTAAAAGGATGATGATGATGAGTGATTTCTGGCCTCTTACTGAATATACCGGCTTATGAGTAGAATTTTTAAGCATCCAGTATTTTCACTGATGGATTATGTTAGTCTATTAGAACCCTATTAACTAACAGTCTGATGGATGAAATGCTACCTTTTTCGGAATCGAAAAAATGTCATTTGACAAAGTTTGAGTCGTCAAAATGGTGAGATGAGGATGCATGTGTTGGATTATGGTTTTCTTTGTTCGTTGGAAGCTCACTGCAGCTGCAGCAAGGAAAGGAACAGAAAGGTGCAGGACTCAAGTCAGGACTCAAGAATCGAACCATTCTCTTCCTCAGCCGACCGAACATACATAGATAGTCTTTGACTGAAGACTAAACAAAATCCTCAATCACAGAGAGAGAGAGAGAGAGAGAGAGAGAGAGAGAGAGAGAGAGAGAGAGAGAGAGAGAGAGCGAACTTGTCGAGGGAGAGAGGGAAGGAGAGTGAGAGTTCAATGTTTTTCTAGTACCAGCGACCAGGGCCTGACGGTCTGTGGGCCCCCTTCTACCTGGTACCGTGGTATCTTTTACACTGTCAAATGCTCTATGTGTTTTACTCTGGTGACAAACCTTTGGTCCGTTTAACTTATGGGCAACAGTTTCTTTCCTATCGATTTCTCTTTTACTAAATTAATTCGCCCTTTTCTTTTACCTGAGACCGGAGCTAAATAATCATCTACCCTTTTCTCTTCCATTTTCCTCCTGCCTTCTTTCGTATTTTAGGCAACTAAACTAACAGCCTATCTTTCTTATTTCCACCATGAGAATCCTTATCCACCTTCACTTTTTTATCAACCCCTTCTCATTTTCTTTCTCCCATTGTCTTTTTAATTAGGTGACTGTGAATGGCTATCAATCTGCAGGGGTTCCAAGCGACCACACTTTATCTCGTCAATACATTTACTTACGATGTTTTTCTAGTCCCTGCGATGTTTCTCTAGAACTTTCGGCGTCTGAAAAGGGATACTCTGTAACTTATTATCTTCGATCAAAGATTTTATGTACTTCACTTCTACTAATGCCAAAAGTATCTTTAACCAAAAAAAAAATGCTATTTAAAAATAAAATGAAATATTTAAGACTAAAATCAAATATTCGATCAGCCCTTACATTGTAGCACACATACGCCTAGTCAAAAACATTAATGCATTCTGATATGACTGGAATGAATCTGGATTTTACAAGTAAATATATAAACTACTATCCTTTAGAATTTGATAGTTACATCCTTTCAGAAAAAAGATATCTTATAAACTATGACAACCAGACTGGCGCATTGCTTATTATAAGATGTGTTTTGGAAATGCTTCTTTATAGAGACTCTGTCTATTATTTACTAAGCTTAGCTTAGTTTGACACAAAGCCACAAGTAATTCCAACAGAGAGAGAGAGAAAGAGAGGAAGATGAACAAGACAGCACGTAGGAGAGAGCGAGTGAAAGAAATAAAGAGAGGCGGGGGGAGAAAACGAAAAATAATAAAAAGACGAGAGAGAGAGAGAGAGAGAGAGAGAGAGAGAGGGGGGGAGAACCCATGTTCTCTTCCTCCTTCCGTTCTATATTTTCCGCCCTGCCCTATTGTTCTAATATCCCATCCCATAACCCGTCATCGCTTCAAGCAATGATTCTTGTAATATCAACCATTAATATATTAAAGACCAAAGCGAGAATCAAAAGAAAAAAATGAAAGAAAGAAAGAAAGAAAGAAAAGAAAGCTTTGTGCTAATTCTCGTCTACTTTCACCACCTGGTACAACTAGATGCAAGTGTCCTTGGGGACATCTTCCTCGAAAGAAAACAGTCTCGTTTGATTAAAGCTACTAGCTGGATAATTTAATGGAAAGTAACTATGTTACACGTGCTTCTCAGTGTCAGCTTTCATATGCATTTACAATTTATATTTAATCGGTACATTACTCTTCATCCGAAGCACTAAGCTCGGCTATTCATCTCCTCACATGCATCAGGGAAATCGGTGCATCTAAAGAGAAGAAGCCAATTTTCTGCGAAAGATACCATATTTGATAGAATATGAAAGTAAACAGGGACTTTACTTTGGCTAAGATAACAGTCGTCAAGGCCCGAGATCCACCTATCACAAGTCCCTCTTGTTTTGGCTTGTGATATGAGAAAAATAATCTTAGCTCCTGAGGTGGCGTCACACATTCCTCCGTTTCCGATTACGGAACTCGATTCAGAAGCAGTAACTCATATAGGTACTTACTAGCCTCGAAGGTTCAGTAACTGCATGAGAACCGGGTTTATCCAATGTGATAGCAACTTATTTTGATAAGATATATTGAGATGGGGAAAAAAAAGCATTTCCCTGAATTTTTTTCATTTATCACCCTCAAACGGATTTTGCAGAATTCTTTTCATTCTTTATCCTTAAAAACATATTTCCCCACTTTCTCCCCATTTATTCATCATCATCATCATCATCATCATCATCAGTCTTTTAGCGTCCGTCGTTGGACATAGACCTTCCCCAGGATTTGCCACACTTCCCTATCATGGGCGTCACGGAGCCAGTACTTCCTGAACTTGTCTAGCTCGTCTCTCCATCTAACATTTTGCCGGCCTCGGTTGCGCATGTGGTCTCGGGGGATCCATGTTGTGAGTCGTGATGTCCATCGATTGTCTGCCATTCTTGCAACATGGCCAGCCCACCGCCATTTGAGATTTTTAATGGATTCTATGATGTCCCTAACTCTTGTCTTTTCTCGGATGTACTGTGCTGTTTTGTGGTCTCTCCATATGAGGCCCAGCATTATTCTTTCATGTGCACGTTGCATGGTTCTCAGTTTACGGGTCTGTCTCTTGGTTAAGTTCCATGTTTCAGCTCCATAAGTGACTATTGGGAGGATCCATTGGTTTTATTACCCACCACTAAAACCACATTTCCTTGAATTCTTTTCATTTACCATCAAAAAACGCATTTTTCTTGATTCTTTTCATTCACTACCAACTTTTTTTGCAACTCGTCCTCGGCTTAGTGTGTGTGTATATATATATATATATATATATTATTGTGTCATCCACAGACAGCTGTTTCAATGTATTACATCTCTTCAGTGTGGTTATAGACTTTCCATTATCCCATCCAGAATTGAGGCAGAATTGAAACCTTCACTTCAGACCCGCAGACCGATATCCTTCCTCTGGACTATAGAAGTGGACAGTCAGTAAGGCTGAATTTAAGTGATATATTCGTTTATACAGAAATCCCTCATCCACCAGAGTGCTCCATTCCTAAGGAAGAGCATTGCACACACACACACATACGCACACACACACACACATAAATACATATATATATATATATATATATATACATATATACATATATATATATATATATATATATATATATATATATATATATATATATATTTTAAAAAAGAGGGCATTCGACAAATGTATTAAATTTGAGTATTGTTATTTTTGAATTTTATATTACAACACGTGTTTTGGCAATAAAGGGCCTTTCCATTTATTTTTTAATTTTGTACTTTTGAGTATATGCGTACTTGTAGGACTTGTTTCCATGAAGATGTGTGTATTATGGCAGTTAAGTATGTATCAGTACCGTTGTTTTCTTCTGAATAGTGTTTTATGTCACCTTGACGCATCATTTAATTCTAAAAAATATTGTTTCGTATATCCATTGCAAGGATTGAAAAGGGGCTATTATAATGCAATGGGGTACTTATCTTGTTTCATAAGAGTTTCATACATATTTTGACTATTGCTGTATTGATGATTTGTAATGATGGGTTGGGATGGGCTGGTCTGTATTCACATCGCCTTAGATGATTGTTCAAGTTTTGATGCATGTAGATTTCTTGTTTGATATCTTGAAAAAGGAAAATATTTTTCCATAAAGTTTCACAGTTTATTGATACGTTTCTGAATAAGAGCATTGAATGAAAAAAGTATTGAATAAAGAGTATCATTCAACGGTTTGTTCAACAATGGTTTGTATTTATCGATTTGTTCTTTGATTCTTAGAACAGTATAGTCATCTGTTTGATAAATTGTCATTATTTTAAAGTGTCCCTTACCACATTTACAATGTAACACTTTGGAAAGTTTCACTGCCGCCATTACCAGAATTTCTGGGGGGATGATTAGTCTGGCATTGGTTCAAAAGAGTGAAGTACTCAGTAAGGATCGAACTCACTACACTATATATGGTATGAGACAAGTTTGCTAACTATCTTTTCACAGCAGACGCCCAAATAAATATCCACAACGCTTAGCTCAGTTTGGCACAACACAACTATTGTTGGTCAGTTACTATGATGTCTTTTAAAACATATAGATACCTGTTTTCAAGGATGTTTTTTTGTGGAGAGGTGTTGTATTATTTGATGATTGTGTACAGCTTACATAATTTTCATATCAATTTGTACATTCAATTACATAGTTAACATTTTTTGAGTTGCATATTTCGTTTCCTTTTTATTTCAAAAGATACGGTTGAGTGCTCAAATAAATAGGCTTTCCCATCAAAAAGTATATTTCTTACATTTTGCAACTCCTTTTACAGTAAAATCTCCAAAATTGTTTTTTTGTTTCATTACGTATTTTTTCATCATTTGAGTCGATTCGAATTCTCAAAAACTTTTTGAAGACAATGAGGAAAACGCAGAGTACCAAATAATTTTATCATACTACCTTTATTATTATATTTCATTATATTCATAACGTTTTTTTTTCTAAAATATGGAGCCCTGTGTATTTCAACAAATACGTATATATATATATATATATATATATATATATATATATACATATATATATATATATATATATATATATATATATATATGTATGTATGTATGTATGTATGTATAAAGAAATAGATATATAACTCGACAGAATAATCAAGAATGAGTTATGTTTGAAACTATTTTAAATAACCTCCTGTTATTATAAGGTAAACATGTCATTTGGCCTAGACAGCTTAAATAGAATAAACAGGGAAAATGTGGTTGCAGCATTCATAATTTTATATGTGCATGTGTGTGTGCGTGTATGTGTGTTTGTGTGTGTGGCCCTATGCCACACTAACCAAGCTTTGTAAATATCAATTCTGTCCAAAGGCAACTAAATGTTGCTAGAGCCAAGGTTTTAAACGTTCGACCTATCATTTAGTTAGCAGAGAAAGCAATATCACCTATGAACCATTTTCTGAAAAATAAAATGTGGCCGGACGAAACCATAGGTGAAGGCTATAAAGAAATATTGAAGACTAGTTAACCACCGTGGGAAAAAAATCACTGATGTATTTGAATTTCAACGAAATTATTTTCTTTTAGAAGAGAAAGTATTGGAGTTCTTCAGTCGGAAGAGCTCACAGTTCCAAACTGTGGTTGGGGATTTTTCATCTGGAAAATATGTGATAGAATCTTTTGAAACGGACAGCGAAACAGAAAATACGGCACTCTTCATTATATAAGCAGATTTTTGAAAAAAATTAAATTGAAAAATAATGGAAGAGAGAGGGTAAGTAAGTGATAGTGTATGTATGTATTTGAGGGAAGGATTGGAGGGAAGGGTATTCCAAAGGGAGAAGCACAAGAAAATGTATATCGTGGAAAACGAAATCGAAAAAAACGTTGAAAAAAAACCCATGTCTGGTTAAGAATTCGATACAAATCATAGCGTTACCAATGTATTTCAGTAGTATGCTCTGTTTGGGGTGATCGATTAAAAAATTGAAAAATAGGGGTGATCAATGAATAAGTTACTGATCTCACCTTTTTAAAAATGAGTGTGAATACCACTAAGGAACAAATTCAGCATAAAATTATATTGCAAGGTCAACCCATCTCTCAAAAATATTTAGGGAAGGAATTTGGGAAAAAAAAAACAAAAAAAAAAAAATGAAAGAGCATTCTACACTTGATGAGTAAATGTTTAAATTTTCAGCCCCTAGCTCCATTGGTGTGACCTGCACGTATGATACATTAATACATATAAAGCCAGACAGAATAACTTAAAAACTGAAAAAAAAAAAAAACAACTTATGTTATGATGACAGTTTTGGTTGACGGTTTCTAATAAAAACGTTTACCTGAATTCGCCACGATCGATCTCTTCCGTTTTCTCCAAACACGCATGCGCACAATAATCTTTTATGCTCCACAGAGAACAAGGTTCAAGGTCTTCTTTGAATTTTGAAGTAGCTTTGTGTATTCACTCGTGTCTATCCACGCAATATTTCCAAATGTTCTCGAATAATTCCATCAGGAATCTGGTATATTCTATCGAAAGGAAGAAGTGAATACATTTTGGGGCGGATCGAGGAATCCTTTTTCGATAGACATTTTTATCAATGTTTTCATGTATTCACACATTCACACATATTTGTCCACACAATATCTCAAAATTTCTCGAGGAATTTCAATGACAATTTGTGGAAGGGAAGGCCAATGACTAAAAGAAAAATTGATCGGATTTCGGGGCGGGTCGAGGAAATTTATTCGATTGAGAGCTTTTTTCTCCCATGTCAAGACTTTATTCTGGAAATTAAAAAACCAGAACTGGTTTCCATTCAAGTTTTTAGTGACAATAGGATTTGTGGAGCTGTACACTCTCTGAGTGCTTTCTACTTTTTATTTTTATGTTCAAAGACAATACCTTTACTGCTGATTTGAACACTTATCTATAGAGGGGAGGAATTTTGTTCGTAGTACGAACTTTCAAAGAGACAAAGGATCATACATAATATCGATCATAGCTCTAGTATATATATATATATATATGTGTGTGTGTGTGTGTGTGTGTGTGCGCGTGTGTGTTTGTGTGCGTGTGTATATGTGTGCGTATATATCTATATCTATATATAAAAGGTAATGAAAATAACTCTTGATTTCAAATAAAGAGTTTTCTCACCCAAATCTTAAGTATATATATATATATATGTGTGTGTGTGTGTGTGTGTGTGTGTGTGTGCATGCGTGTGTGTGTGTGTGTGTGTGTGCGTGTGTATGTGCGTGCGTATATATCTATCTCTACATATAAAAGTTAACGAAAATAACTCCTAAAATAAAGAGTTTTCTCTCCCAAATCTTAAGTATATATATATATATATATATATATATATATATATATATATATATATATATATATATATATATATATATAAGAAACCGTCAATAAAAACTGCCACATTAGCTGTTAACATACGTTTCTTTCACTTTTCAAGTTGGTTTGTCTGTCTGACTGACTACGTATGTTTCACACCTACAGGCTGCACCAATGGAGCTAGAGGGCTGACGATTTAAGCATTTACTCTTATCACGTCGAACAGAACGTAATTCTTTTTTTTTCATATCCGCCCTGAAATATGTTTTTAAAAGGAAACAGTTTGCAATATAAGTTCATGATAAATTGACCGTTTAGTTTGAGTCCTTTTTTTGCGAAAATTCCGAATCTTTAATGATCATTGCCCATCAAAAAGCAAGAGACGTAGCTTTTTCTATAGTTGTACCATACCATTTTTAATTGATCACCCTAAAATAGCATGCTCTCACAAGACATTGGTCGCACGGTGGTTACTTTTGAGTGACTATATATATATATATATATATATATATATATATATACATATATATATATATATATATATATATATATATATATACTTTTTATCTGGGATTAATATTTTTTACCATTTCCATTATCGTCTGTTACCGTTCATTCCACTCTCTTCACATCCTACTATTGTTGTCTCCTAATATTCTGCTCCATTTTTCAGAAAGTCGATTTCATAACATCGAATCGGTTCAAAGATCCTTTTTTTCAAGGCAGAATCCTAGTTCACTCGAGCAGGAAATGTTACCTACTTTCAATTAAATACATTGAAATACAGGTATCCCTGCTTATCGAGAGTTCACTTCACGCAAAGTTTTCGCTTCTACAAAAGTTGGATTTTTCACGGAAAAAAAATACGTTGTTCCGGAATACGGAAGTTTGTTTTGTTTTTTTTAAATTTTTCCTATAGGTAGGCTGTACTTTTGGATTCCAGGGAAATCCTGTGCTATTGTGTACGAGTTGAGTCCGAAAAGAAACCGTATTTACTTAAAAAAACAATTTAGTTCTATCTAAACCTTATGAGATTTGTCTCCTTTCAAGATAATCCATTCCCGGCGTTTTTTCAGATCCTGAAATTCTTCCTGGGGAGTCGTTTTGAGGGATAATGTAAAGGTCTCGAGGTGCATCTTCTATCTCTCTATTGTCTGAAAACAACAACTTTTCAAAGTTGGTTTCAGTTTTGGAAACAAAAGAAAAACGAAAGGTCGACAGGGACAAAGGCCAGAAAGTAGGGCTTCAAAGACGGAGAGTTATTTTGTGATTTGGCAAAAATATTGTTAATGTATCAGAAAAATCACACGGCAATAATGTGCATCACCAGTTTTCCAGTTTTCCTACTCATTCGAAAACAGTCAGACGACGATTTCCATGAATCACAGCACGCACTCTCTCAATGTGGTGAATGTTCTTCCCGATTTGGAACGCTTGTAGTACTGGTGGCATTGCGTACGGCTCAGAAAAAATTTCCCCATTGGTCAGTCGCAACATTACGAAAATCTCCTAAATGTTTCTCCAGGTTTGAAAGAGAATCAAACAAAAACGCGTTGATTTTCAATATCCTTCATTGTTCAACTTGGTGGGGAAATACCAAACGCTCTACACACACGTTCACTCAGACACTTAATACTAGAAAAAAGGTTACTGCTACAATACTTATCAGTTGTGAGTTCGGTAGAAAGTCTCATTTCCAAAAGCTGAAAGTTTGGTTTCTTTATGGAGAAACCATATATATATATATATATATATATATATATATATATATATATATATATATATATATATATATTGAAAAGCAACAGATTTTAAAGATCGACTGTTGAAAAGTTGAAGCATAGAAAAAGCAGGATTGCGCAGGAAATAAAAGAATATTTTTGGTGATTGTCTCTTAACTGCTTGTAGCATTAAGTATGTGTTATGGTATTATTTTTTTTCTCTCTCGTTGGAACAGGAAGTTTCCATTTACAAGCGAACAAAAAGAGATTTAATCTATAACATTACTCTGTTTGTTCTTACTTGCATTTACATGTTACGCTTTCAGTTATAAGATAAGGAGAATGTTACATAGTTTAATAAGAGAGTTGGAAGGTAAAAGACGAGATAGAAAGTGAATCAGTTTGGTAAGAGAGAGAAAGAGAGTGAGAGAGTGAGGTGAGGGGACAGAAAAAAGGAAGTTTAATGGTAGTGCAGCAATAAAGAGGACAGAAAGGAAGGTTAGATAATATAAACGAGGGCAGGAAGAGAGTGGGTGGAAAATTAGTTTTGGTTGATTGATGAGAGGATAGGAAGGGAGAGAGGATAAAAGAAAGGCAAGTTGTTTTCTGAGATCATAAGAAGATTTTTGCATGAAACTAATCCATGATCGTATAACATTTCCGTAAAGAATTGACGGCAAGATTGGAAGGGGTAAGGGAGAGAATGAAAAAATTCAGGCAACGGGTGAGAGATGAGCAGATTCGTAAGATAATGCATAATCTCACTTGTCAACGTTCGTGGAATTTTCAGGGCTCCGGCTGTTGAATATATAAAACATATCGTAATTCGAAAACTTGAAGATTATTTCTCCTGAAAGATGTAAGATGAATGATTGGCCTTACCCTACCACGCTGGCTCCAGACGAGTTAAGGAAGTAATAGATACATGACTTTCCCAATCGTTCAGCCATCTCGAACCTTCTCTGAAGATCTTCACGACCGCAAGAATAATGAATGGACTTTGATTTCCTCGTATCTGATCGGTGGGAAAACGGCAAAAGCGTTTTTTTTCATCGGCTTTCTACCTCTCCTCCATGTAAACCACGAGGAGATAAATTGATGATGACAACTTAAATTGCCAAAATAACACCCCCAAAGCAGTCATACTGACACCCGAAGACTAAGCTTGCACTTAAAAGCGTCAAAAACTGTCACTGTCACGTTTCTTGTTTTGACTATGATTAAGTGCTAATTCTATTTACTTTTACAGGTTTACCCAACTATCCGAAAGTAGAATGTTCTGACAAAAAAACTTTTCTGACAGTCTGGGTAGTTGTAATGATGAGTCATTGAAGAAAGTCATTAAAGATGAGTGAAGTACAAGTTATAAATTGGTAATGGTCAAGCTGGGCTTTGTAGATACTAATTTAGTAAGAGTTTTGAAAACAATAACGATATGTTTACTTTGCATAAATGAATCACCGTTGCCCCCCACTTTTGTACCAGAAGTAATTACCAAGAGAAAATCTTTACAAAAGTTAGATTTTCTTAAATTTAGAATTATCTCAGAAGTAGATCTTTTATCTAAATTATCTTTAAAATAGATCTTTTATCTAAAATTATCTAAAAAAATATACCTGCAAGATTTTGGATAGTGTTAGTCCAAAATGATCATAGAGACCCTAAAAAACACTCATTTTTAGATGGCACCTAGTGGTGGTATTTTTTTCTCGGTTGTAGCCCCAAAAATGGGAACAGGAACGCACACGTACACGCAAACATGCACACACACACACACACACACACACATACACACAGAGGTGAGAAAGGATCTGAACCCCACTTGGCTGGTTGGGCGGGTAGGCCATTTACGGCGCTCCGTTAATTCCATACTTAATAGTGAAATATACGTTTTGTTAGTTGAAAGGTCAGACGTTTATTGGTTAAGGCACCGATAGATGACATACACACCTTGCTTTGATGTTCATCTTTTTCTCTTTGAGACGCACGCATGTGAAGAGCTGTACATTTTTTGCCCACCTACTTAAGAAGGAAAGGCATATCGGTGGAGGGTTTAAAAAAGCTTTCATCGTTTCATTCCTATTTCCACGGTGAGAAAGGAAAAACAGCCTTAACCGTTTTTGCTTTTTTTTCGTTTCTTATCCGCTTCTGTTTTATCCTTACCCTCTCGATCTTTTTTCTTCCAGTTTAATTCTCTTTTGTTTTACCTACATTGTCTTTGTTTCCGTCTGGTGTTCTAATTTCGAACGGCTGTTCAGGTCATTCTCCCGTGATCCTCTGCGCTGCAGTTGTTGTAGAGAACAGGAACAACATCAAAGCGATGAGTGTACCGCCCATCGGCGTCTTATCAAATGAATGTTTAACCTCTCAATTATTATGCATGAATTTTACTATCGAATCTGGTTGTCGTTATTACCTTTTCAAAACACTTAATTAACAAGGTAGTGCGCATGAGGAACAATTATGCTGTAACCTATTTCCGGAGTGTACAAATGCTATGTGGTGAACGAAATAAGAAGCTATGGTTGTTCCATATCTCAATAATATCGATATTATACGCATATGCATAACTCCGAGGTTAAATTCATATTCTAAGACCGGTTATGTTGCAGTCCATTTGAGGATTATGGCCAAGCAGTGAAGTGAACGAATTAAGAGCCTATGGTTGTTTTGTCTTTCAATAATATTGTTTGAATGAAAAATGAAATTACTATTCATGGCTATAAGGTTGAATAGTATTTTAGGTTCGCTTTTTTGTATTCAATTTGGGGATTGTAGCAATTCATTGTTATGAACGAAATAAGGGGCTATGGAAGTTCCCTTTCTCAGTAGTTCTACTTCACTGTACACCGGAGTGCATTGAGACAACAAAGTTAAATTGGTGTTTTCAGATTGACTTGGTTGCAATCCGTTCAAAGGTTGTAGTAACGCAGCGTAGTGAACAAGGTAAGAAGCTATGGTTATTCCATCTTTCAGTCGTATTCCTACAATGTGCGCTGACAAGCGTAACATCTCTACGCCTTATAAATCTAAATATCGATTCAAAAACGACTGAGCACTTATGAGTTTCAAGGGTCATGGTCTTCAAGCAAATCCACAGACAGGCCGAGGCACACTCTCACACAAGACAAATTTAACAATAACTCTGCGAAAGTTTCTATTAAAAGTTCTTGAAAGCCAATTCCTGCTCGAACGAAAAAGCCGAGATAAATTCTCTGAGTTTAGACATCGCGACAGTGATTGAGTTAATATCTTCTCGCTCAGATGAAGTCTTCAGAAGATGCAGTGGCTATCTTGAAAGCTGAAGAATTACGCACGACGGCAGACACCGTTTGGCTTTCAATATCCTAGATTTTTTTTTCTATCTTGGAAAGTTCCGGAACACTCCGACTGGATTAAGCACATTGCTCGTGGGAAATTCATATTATCCGATTATTTATCACTGAATATAATTCCATTAGCACAACCACAGCCTTATTTTTACCTTTGCCGAACAAGTTCGAAGATTTATATAGATTCACTCATGTCTGTCTATCTCCGAGAATTGTCCATAGAACTGTCCGAGAAATTTTGAAAGGATTGATTAAATTTGGGGGGGGGATCCAAGAATTTGTTTCCGATTGAGAGATTTTTTAAAACTTTCCCGCAGTAGAAAACAATTTGTGAAAAATTTTTTAGTGGTAGAGGTAATGTCTGTCAACATTGGATATCGCGAATACATGTCGCACAAATAGAGCTAGAGGGCTGAAAATCTGAACATTTACTCTTTAATATGCGTAGAAAGGACTTTTTTTCTCGGTTAGTTTGTGTCTGGTAGTTGGACGCTTGTTTTTTTTTTCTTTTTCAGTTTTGGACTTGTTTAGTGATCACCACCCAACAAAAGACGAAAAAAGCAACTTATTCACTGATCACTCTTTTTTTTCCAATCTTTATTCCGTCGCCCCCAACACGGCATCCTGGCGAAAGACGCTGGTCACGTGACAGTCTCCATTGAGTGAGTAAGTAGACCTGTTTTGATTTAAACCAGAAAGAACCGTCCTCAAAATTCATTTTCACACCCTGTTTATACTTTTATTACTTGAACGTTGCCATGTTGGCGACAGGAATCTCTGCTCGAGTCCATGTGTTATTAGGCTGTTTGTGAAAATAACAATACTATTTGTGCAAAGGACACTTACCACAGTACGATGCCCAAAACAAAAAGATTAAATGTTATCTAACCCTTTTCCCGAGCAAATTAAAAATTAGAACAAGCAAGTGAAAAAAGTACTGTAGGCAAATAAAATAAACCACTGCATGCAAATTAAAGACCATAACAAGCAAATCAAAATCAAATGCGAGAAAAGTAAAAACTACGTAGAGCAAATTAAAAAATACGACATGCAAATTAGAAAATACGGCAAGAAAACTTGAAACAAGTCCAAGAAAATTGAATCAATGAACATGGATGATAAATCATTGGATTTACTGCTTCAATCGTTGCAAATGTTAGTTTTTGAGTCTTATTATTTATTTCACTGGACATTTTTGGTATATCCCAGGCATCATGGGGTAACCCTGAACGTACCCCTCCTCAATGTGGAAGTGATGGATGGGGAAACTGAGGTCCCATTGATAGTAAGCCGCGAACAAGTGTATTAAATCGAAAGTCAGAGTAAAAGAAACACTCAACATTGCAAATCTCGTGTGTGTGGATATATATATACACACACACACACACACACACATATATATATATATATATATATATATATATATATATATATGTATGTGTGTGTGTGTGTGTGTGTGTGTGTATGTATGTATAAAGTTGTCAGTCATAGTATAAATAAATTTATGAAATCATCAGCATATATATATATATATATATATATATATATATATATATATATATATATATATATATATATATATATATATATAATTGTTAATCATAATAAAAGTAAATTTGCGAAATTGGATCATCATCATCATCAGCAGCCTATTAACGTCTGTCATTGGACATAGACTCAGACTACTTGATTGTGGGCGTCGCGGCGCCTATATATACTGAACATACCCAAATCGTCACGTCATCTCATTTCACACACAATCTCTGGGGACCCATGTCGTGGGTCGTGATCTCTATCGGCTGTCATTCTTACGACACGGCTTGTCCGTTGCCATCTGAGTTGTCAAATGGATTCTATGATAAATCTGATTCATGCTTCCTCTCTGATATACTGTGCTGTCTTGTGGTTTCTATATGTTAAGAATGTCTCTCCTGTGCACTGTGTCACTTCAGGGTTGAGCAATGGCTGTCACGCTTTTCTCACTGAGAGTTTGATCCTCTCTGGGTGTTATATATTGAGGACTCGTACCATTGGGAACTAAAATGAGGGGCAAGAAATTGAGGAAAATAATCTTGCAGAAAAATCGGATCAAAGCATATATCTGTTAACACCATATACCAAAACAATGTAAATCATTCCTTACAGGGTTGCAACAAAGGGAGGTAAATGTGCTTCGATTTTCAATTCTTCTGACTTTAGTTTACCCCTTCTTATCATATTAAGAATATGTATCAAATCTCAGACCCATCCCAAAAGTAGACTAAGGGCGATACTTGTATCAAATGAAAATGATAATTCTTTTTTTTTTTACTCATGTTAATTTATGATAACTCAGGTATCCTCATCTTTTTATTCATGACTTTTCTTTATCAAGATATTTGAGAGAAATTCTAAAAGTGCTTTGCCCGAGCATGGTGCGAGGTGATCCCCATGGGCTCCCCTCCCGGGAGCCGTACTGCACTGATTCACAACAGTAACAGAGCGCCAATAATTGATTGATTATCAACCTGACCTCACAGTCCGGTTGTTTTTTATAATCAAGACCTCCCGCCCTGCAATCATTTTTCGGGTTCCTATGGTGGAAATCTGTGCCAGACAAACTTGCTATTTCAGAATTAATCATAGCAAAAGATTGGAGTCGCGTCCTTTAAAGATTTTTATCCACATTTTCATCTCCAAGAAGGAATTCGTTAACTATGTTGAATTTTCCCGTCTTTTTTACTTAAGAAGAACATTTATTTTTTTTTGTCAAACACAGGCGAATATAGCAACTCTGTCTGCTACAATAATTACTGAGTTTCTATGGTTAGTACGAAAATGGCTTCCTACAATAAGTCAACAAATGTCCGTCCGCATTTGTATATCTCAGGATTCACTTGATATATGCCCATGAACATTTTAGCGTGGTTTTTGAAAGTTTCTTCGCGATAATGATGGTCCCAGTTTCCATCCATCTATCAATATAATACTAGAAGATTTTGTTTATGTTCATGCGACCTCTAAAGAGCCGATGCATTTTTGCCAGAAATATTGATTCAAAACATCTCTAAAATGCACTACCCTAAAGAATGCGAAAACAAAACTGAGCGATTTGCAACTGGATAATAGTGTGGGGCCAGCTATCGTGTTCAACCCAATAATAATTATTTATCTATATAATACTGAAAGTTTGATTCTGTTCACCTGTATGTGAAATTTAAGTAGCAGAAACAGTGACCGGATGAATTGAAATAAGGTACCTTTAAAATGTGCTTACCGAAAAGATGCAAGAGCCATCATGATCTGCAATTGAGTATTAATAGTCTGTAGTCCACCCGATGACCGGGATCTGTATATTGATCTGATTCCCAACTATCTATCTATCTATCTATCTATCTATCTGTCTAATATTGACTATCTAATTTCGTTTGTCTATTCGTGACCTATTAGTACAGAATCAATGCATTTTAGTCAGGCGCATTAAAATGAATGTATCCGTAAACAGTTTTGATTATTTATAGTCCCCATCTAGTCATTCTGCAGGAACTCGTAGAAAATCCTGCCCGTGGGGCAGGTTTTCGGTCAGTGTATTTAATCTTAAATGTGATGTAACCATCATCATCACATTTTTAGCGTCCGTCGTTGGACATGAACTCTCTATCATGGACATCATGGAGCCAGTATTATCTGGATTTATCCATCTTGTCACATCATTTTACTTACTGCCGGTCACAATTTCGCACATGATCTCTGGAGATCCATGTTGTGAGTCGTAATGTCCAGTTACATTTGAAAGGAAGAGCTCATGGTTTTGGAGAGAGAAGACAAGAAAATAACACTGCTCTTTCTATAAGGAGATCCAAAATGTTAACATTAAGTAATTATTAGAATATGTAATCATAGCATTCTGTGGAGGTCATTTATAGGAATTTGAGTGAACAAAATTTGCGATAGAAATAAAAAAAATGGAATTCGAAGTTTCAATCAGAATTTGTTATCTTTCCCGTTCTAAAATTTCCACCGTTCCGGACTTTTAGGGTTAGAATTTTCAAGGTTAGTGTTAGGATTAGTTCGTCCTCAGCGTCTGTTATTATGCAGCCGGAATGTAGGCTATTTTAAAACAGGAAAGATAACAATTGCTGTTCTATTAATCGACATTTGCAATTATCCATCGTACATTTGTTTCCACAAGTTTTTGAAATCAATCTGTATTATATGAGTTAAGATAAGGAATAAAAAGAGATTGTCAGTGGTCAGGAATTTAGGAAAGCGTTATTGACAGACTAAGGCTATTGTAAAATCCTTAACAATGTAAATGCATTGCTTAGGATTTTACAATAGAAATATTTTCAAAATCGTGAAGAAAGGTATTGTCAATGGTCAGGAATTAATGGAAGTAGCACTGAAGGAACGAGCCAATCATATCTGTATTATAAATACTCCACTAAAAATCTTACTATGATAAAGCATTGAAAATCGGGAAGGAAGGAGTTATCAGTGGCCAGGAATTAATGCAAATATTTCCGACAGAATGAGACTATTACATCTAGAATACAAATGGATCGTTCCTGATTTTACTCTTGAAATGCATTGAAAATCAAGAAGAAAGGAATTGTTTGTGGTCAGGAATTGAGACTTGCAAACAGAATTGTAAGAGCAGAATTCGTACGAATACTTTTTGTAATTCTTCTTTGATTTTGATTAAGCAGCTAAATGAAACTTGATACGTAGATTTTCAACAAGCAGATTCCTGTGTGCCAAGAATTCAACACGTAATCCAACATGAGATTGAAGGAATTAGTTTTTTTTGCGCTGAAGCATTTTGCTTATCAAAGAGCAGAACCAATTTTCATCACCCGTATCAGACCTCCTTCGTTGCGAAGACACCTTCGACAGCATTCTTTCGTATAATCCATTTTGAATTGACGGATGAATTAGCGAGTGTCTAGAGCTCTGGCATTAACATGCAAAGAACGTTAAATAAGTACGAACATTCTTTTCACATGCGCCAGCATTTAAATCGGCGACTGCAGTCACTGACAGACATACCAAAATGTGTGTTACGCCCTTTGCTCGGAGTTATTATATGAGTTTCGTCCCTTGCTTTGTGTTTCCAATTTAGATGTTTTCCATCTAGATCTAGATATTTTTGGTTGTGTCTGATATCAGAAATCAATATTTAGATGATTTTAAAAGAATAAAATAACTAATATTTTTGTATTATTTATTATTATAAAATAAGTGATGAATTAAGTGATATTTTGATAAAACAATTGTTGGAGATAGAAGTCACTTTTGATTTATCAATAATATGCTATGTATTTAGTAGATTTTAGATACATATCGAAAGAATCTAAATGGCATTTTAAGATGAGTTTGACTCAGATGTAAACTTGAAAAAAATGTCAACATTTCTCTGGCAAGATCTTTACACACGAAAAGAACTAGCACATCTATTGTCTGACTTTCAGGTTTGTTTATTACCTCATTCATTTATGTCTTATCTTTCTTCTCTATTCACCTTTTTACCTCTGCAAACGAAATTGAAAGTATTCACTCGTGTCTGTCTTTCCGTCCATCTGTCTGTCCGCACGGTATCTCCAAAAGTTTCTTTAAAGTTGACAACTTGCATGAATAATGAATAAAAACATATGAATTAGACCATTTAAACTCATCATACTTATTCAACCTCCTTTGTTGATAATCATCACCCTCAAAATCCTTCATCTATTCATATAACGAACAGTTTGGAACAAAAGTCTTCATTTACGTGACATTTTTCGAATGTTTTACCCGTCCGTTTTTTTCACGTTTGATAGCATACAGATGAAGCCTCTGAAACATGTTACGTAAATGAACATTATTTTAAAAAATCTGATCTCATATTGTCTTCTAAATTGCAATTATGTCAGATAAATCCAATACAATTATTTACTCTCTCTTTCTCTGTCTGTCTGTCCGTCTCTCTCTCTCTCTCTCTCTCTCTCTCTCTATATATATATATATATATATATATATTGATATGGGAAATAAAACTGTTAGCGCAGACCTTTTGCAAAATAAATAATTTTTTATGCATCTAATAACCTTCAACCAGAGGTGTTTCTTTGCTTATCTCTTCTTGTGGAATATTAACTCCGTCTGTCTGTCTGTCTGTCTGTCTGTCTGTCTGTCTCTCTCTTCATATATATATATATATATATATATATATATTGAGAAAGAGAGAGACGGACAGAGTGAGAGAGACACACACACACACACAGACAGACTGACAGACGGACAGACAGAGGCAGAAACAGCAACAAACATTGAGAAAACGAGAAAATTCCTTTTCTAATTAGAATGATCTCATAGAAATTCAAATATATATGTGAATTTTTTTCACGCGGAACATAACCAATTATACATGTGATACTCTTATCCTGTCAGTGAAACTTGCCTTAATTCTTGACAACAGCCTTTCCTTCTATTTTTAAATGCATAATGCACACAGAGATTTCTGAAACTTGCTAAGTTGCATGGAAAATAAATGAGAACAAATGAATTAGATTCCGAAAACTCTTTGTACTTATTTAAAGTTCTTTTTGGGTTATTACTATCCCTCTGACCATTCTCTAAATCATCCATCAGTTTTATAATGGGTTTCATGAAACGATTCTCTCGACAGAGTCTTCTCGGCGAAGGAGGTTTAATAAAGAATTTGAAAAACGTTTCCTTTCTGTGATAAGTGAAAGATCACGTTTTGCCAAAACGATTCTTCGTGCAATACAGAAAACTAATTTAAATCGATATATTTTTGGCTTCGCCTATTTGGTCTATAGGAAAGTTTTTAAATTACAGCGTTTTCAGTTTTCTCCAACAATCTATATTCAATTTAATTACATAGAATGTAATTTGTTCCCATACGTTTTTAATTATATTTTGGCTTTAAGCAACAGATGCAATATTATCTTTCAAATATAGCTTTATGTTACTTTTCTTTGCGATTTTATATCAAAATCATTATTTATTTATCATTTATTTATTTAGTTAAATTCTTGGATAAATGATTGTCAAAATGTATCATTTATGCGAGCTACAGTTTTCATTCTTGATATTTTCCTCGGTACAATCCTCCTAGAGCTTTTTTTCCGGGTACCGAATCATATATATATATATATATATATATATATATATATATATATATATATATATATATATATATATATATATATATATATATATATATATATATATATATATATATATATACACGCGTGTGTGTGTATCTATACTTATCTATCTATCTATCTATCTATCTATCTATATCTATATATCTATATATATATATATATATGTATATATATAACAGATATTTACGTTTATACATATATATATATATATATATATATATATATATATATATATATTCGTGAATATCTGTTAGTCTGTGACACATATACATATTATACCATGTTTTTGTTAATATCACATACATCTTTTATGTAAACCAGATATATCTTTTATATATTGGATATAAAACTTCAAAATATGTCTAAATATATGAAATGGTTTCTGAGATATTTTTGGCATACTTAAAGCCGGGTTTAAACTGTTCTATAGTCTGTGTACATGAAGTCAATAAAGAAGTGGATTAGTTTTCTATGGTTATTAGGAAAGAATACAGATCACCGTATCTTTTGATAATAAATATCTTCTAATATATAGAAATAATTTGATTATCTCCATATTTTGATTTTGTTTATTATCATCAAATAATAGCGAAAGGTTTAGATAATGCAATGATTCATGTCGACAGGAAATTTAAACTTTGTAATTTAAAATCTCCCCCAAATAGAGTTGCTGTTATAGGAATATAGATATATTTGAACAATTTTCGCGTCGAAATTTGAAGTCATGTAAAAAAATTCGAACAAAGAATGAATATGGTCCAAATAAATTGTAGTTATGACATCACAGGTGTTTTCCACTGGAAAACATCTAAAATTGTGCGAAAGCACATCTAGAAACATCTGCATCTTGAGAATCTAGATGTTTTAATAAAACCCTCAAAATAAGGCCCAAAGGGTCTAACAATCATTTTTTTTTCAAAATAAAAACGAACTCTTTTTGAAGGGGTCTTGTGGAGTATTGGTGCCAATTTCTAGGTCTTCAAACAAAACAGTGTGGACAAGATCGATGGAACGCACAGTCACATAAACAGACACACAAACACATACACACATAAAAGAAAGAATTGAAACCTTTGCCAATTTTTGATGGCAACGTTTGGTCATTTATTTTACCGAAGTAGTAAAAAACAAAATACTTACGTTTCACTTAAAATACAGTGAATATATCTATGGGTATCTGTGGGTATCTGCTACCTGTGAACTCCGTTCAAAAGCTACGTGGATATTGAATCAGTTTTCCCTACCCCTATTAGATGGAACATTTGACTGGACAGCTGAAGTATGGATAACCAAAATTGCAAATCTATATTCCAAGCCTTAAAGCATCTTCATATGACGTGCAACACACTGGTATCGTCTCGAGTTCTGAGATAAGATATAATTCCATCAATAGTTTGGATTTTAAATTTTTACTTGTAAATATCGATCACCCCATTTCAGTCAGTTTTTTCACCCATCATCATCATCATTTTCATCATCCTCCTCCTCCTCATCATCTTCCTTTTTGTGTCAGTTGTAGGACATAAACCTCCCCCATGATTTGCCAGACCTTTCTATCGGAGCCAGTACTTTCTGAACTTAATTAATTTGTCAGACCATTTCATTTTTTGCAGGCCAGAGTTTCGCATATAATCTCCAAGGATCCACGTTGTAAATGGGGATGTGCATATGTTGTCAGACATTCTTGTAACATGACCAGCCCATTGCCATTTGAGTTTTCTTATGGTTTCTACAATATCTCTGACCCCTGTTTGCTTTTAATATAATGTGTTGTCTTGTGATTCTGTACTTTATTTTCTCCTGTGTACGTTACGTAGTTGGCTAGGTTCCATGTTTCAGCTCCATAGGTGACTATTGGAAGGATGTATTAGTGGATGACCCTTCTTTTCAGAACTAATATTCTAAATGAAGCATTTTTCATTATCCTAAAATTTGGTCGGACTAGTATCATCTCCGTTTCTGTATTGTTCGCTGTAGTGAGAGAATGTTTATCTTTATTCAATGAATTACTTTGACTAATATGTTTATTGTTTCTATCATTACGTGTCAAACAGAGCAGGCAATAATTTTGGATTTTAACATTTTTAAGCATTTAAAACTGGAGAGTTATATACGGACTTGATGTGCCCCGACCGTTCATTTCGAAAAGATCACAGAAATCAAACGATGAATACCTTGATTCAAAGATATAACATCATGTTTTAAAATGCTGTAATATATTTTTCATTTAGTGACAATACATGTCTTCCACAGTAAACTATTCACTTGGTATCAATCAAACACTGGAGGCTGAATCACTTAGGATATGAGGTCTTATAGCTTAAAAAACAGCAGGAATCGAATCAGACCTACTTAAGATATTTCCCGTCATATGATAGAGCTAGGACCGAAAATGAGATCGTTATTTGAAAGATAGAGAGTCAAATGCGTCAGTCAAATGCAAATAAATACTAAATTACCACAATTGTTTTCGATTGTTTTTCAATTGAAAGAAAATTATAGCTCACAGTATGTAATTGGATGAAATTACTTAATTACTATTCATGTAACGGCATAAACAAATTACTTATCGCTGTCTGATGAAGCAACAATTTCCACAGGACTATCAACGTCTCCCTCACATATATAAGAAATTATATAGAGTTTCTCTGAGTTTTTGAGATGAGGAATTATTATTATTTCTATTATTATTCGGACTATCCTCATCTTGGTTGTTGATACCTGATGAAGGCCGTAGAGTACAACGGCCGAAACGTTGTATGAAAAACAACCGAGATGAGGATAGTCCTAATAATAATAATAGAAATAAGAAATTATATGTTACTTATTGGAGGAACAGAAGAAGGCGACCCCTTTAGGAAAATATTCAAAGTAGTCTGAATTCTATTTGGTCGATTTCCTTTGAGCATCACGTGGATTCATTTACCATCAACAATTCAATGAAAATAATTGATTACGTTGGTCTACAAAATCAAACTTTTACTTCTAACCAAGGTCGCAATGCAACTTATTAATACTAATTTTCCATATCATGAAAACTTGACGTGGTACAGGGAGCGAGTCACATTTTCGGAATCAGTATCCAAAACTACATGTAGAATACTGCAACACATTCCTTGTAAAAATTTGTTGTTGACCAGTGTTATTTCAATAGGGTTTTCATGGAACTTGTGTGAAGTGCTATTAAGTACCCACACAAACTGTAATACCGTCTCGTTTTTTCCAGCAAACAAGTACTATTCAAGTATTCTTTTTATCAAGAACTACTCCCAATTTTACAGTAAAAAAAAAAAACCCAGATGATCATAACTTCAAAACATCGTGTGTTGAGTAATTGTAAGTCAGTACATCTGTAGTCTGCGAGACTAACTTGCTAAGTCATACCAATTTTAACTGGATTTGTCTAAAGAATATAGACAATAGAAGGGCGTATTTCAATACTTTGGCGTCATTTGGATAGTGCAAGCTCAGCATTCACAAACAAGAAAATCACATTAACTCTAAAAAGAAAAAAAAGAAAAAAAAGAAAGTGCCTACTCCCGATAGTCACCTACGGTACTAAAATATGGGACTAAACCAAAGGATCAGCCCTCAAACTGAGACCATGGACCAACATCACAAAATAAAAGGAATCAGATATATCACAGAAAACACCACAAAACTCAAATGGCAATGGGTTGGACATGTTGCGGAAATGTCAGACAACGGCTCAACATCACGACTCACAACGTGGATTCCCGGAGATCATATGCGAAACTGTGTCCGATGACGTGACAAAATAGAAAATACTGGATCTGCGACGCCCATGATGGAGAGGTGTGGCAAATCGGTGATATGGACTATGTCCAACGACGGACGTTAAAAGGCTGATGATAAAGACGAGATGATGAGATGTGCGCGCGCTTTTTATATACCATAATTTTTCTGCAAGAGAAACTCACTGAAGTAATTACCATTGACAGCTATGCCAATTTCCTTGATGCCGAAGGATATTTATGAGGAAGAGAAGCATGCATCTCGGTGAAATAGCGTCAGAATTGGTGATAGAATTCAACCAATGCCGTAAATGAGAAGCAGATCGAACATTTCTCGAAAAAGGATTTCGGATATTAGAATTGATTGAAAAAAGAAATAAAAAATGAAGAAGGCATGAAAAATGACATCGATACCTTTTTGTGCAAGTAGTTGAGAAGCAATCATTTTTTTTGTGTCCCCCAAAAAACTCACAAGAGAGGTAATCATCATCATCATCATCATCATCATCATCATCATCTTTTGGGTGTCTGTCTAGTTAGTCACGCTATCTTTTCTTTGCCGGTCACAATCTTGCAAATGATTTCTGGGAATATAATTATTTCAGTGGCATTTTCTTCCGGAGAAAACCATGTCATTACGGTATATAGAAAATACGTACATATCCAAGCCTTTTAATGTCCGTTAGACCTTCTCCAAGATTCGCTAGATCTCTCTATCGTGGGCGTCGTAGAGCAAATACTTTCAGAGCATATCTAACTTGTCAAGTCATCTTATTTTCTGCCGGCCACATTTTCGTGCATGATTTCTGAGGATCTGCATTGTGAGTCGTGATGTCCAGTGGTTGTCTGACTTTCTGACAACATGGCCAGTCCTTTCTATTTGAGTTTACGAAAGGATTCTATGATATCTCTGACTCTGTTTTTTTCTCTTATATACTGTACTGTCTTGTCGTATCTCTGTATGACATTCAGCATGACCCTTTCTTGTGAACGTTGCATGATTCATAGTCTGAGAGCCTGTCTATTGTGTCTGCACTTCAGCTCCATAGGTGACTATCTGGAAGATCCATTGGTTGTAGATCCTTTTTTTTCCAAAGGTAATGGGATCGTTTGGTTCTTGAATGTTGAACTTGTTCTGTCGAAAGCTTACGACGATTCTTCGTTAGATCTTTATTTCTGAATTTTCGATTTTTATCCTTGTGTCTCCGTCTTCAACACATTTTTGCACTTGATATTTGTTTTACTGAAGTCCATGGGAAGACCTACTTTCTTGCTTTCTTCATTCAGTTCGTTTAACACTTATTTGGAGTTCATGAACCTTCTCAACAAAAAACAAAACAAAAAACGACCATGTCACCCAGCAAATCCAAGGTTACTTTGCAACGAGCCGTTATAGAGGTAGCACACACATTATTCATCTCTCTCCTACCCTTTAGAATTACCGGCGGCGAGAGAACCGAGACCAAGTGGAAAAAAAAGAATCCATCGTTATTTAATAGCTTATAAGCCTAGCTTGTTAACCATCACTCTACGGCAGAATTGATATGACATAAGATTAGCTTTGTCTAACCTATCATGAATCAGACTCGAAACACAATGAAAAATTACCAGCAATTTCGCAGAATTCCATGGTGGTAAGGCCATCAATTAAATGATCAGTTTACCGATGCCACCAGAAAATGACGACAATCGCATTGTATTTGTAGATTATCAGAAATATTATGTTGCTCTGTATTTTCCCGTTTCCGTTCAACCGGAATCATTCCAGATTCTCCCAGCATTTGCCAAAAATAATTGAAAAAAAAAAAATGGAAAAGTAAGGGACAATATTTTGTAACAAGTTATTATTTTAATAGTAATTCCCCTTGACAAATGTTCTGGCGGATTTTATTCGTATAATCTTTCTCATTCATAATTTATCTTTAATGACCAGCTTCTCGAGACATGGCCCCTTTCTTTAAAGAGGAAATGTTCTGAGAAGAACTGTTGAAAATAGAAACTATCTACTAGAACTGTTTACCAAATTTACCAAAATTTCTTCAGTTTTTGAACTGGTCTGGCTGGCTGGTCATATCTGTATGACGCGTGCCAATTTTAACTGGCTTTGTGTAAGGAGTACAAACAATAAAATGACGTGTGTGTGTGTGTGTGTTTGCACTTTGGCAAGCTTTCGGTAGCGCAAAGTCAACCCTCATAAACAAGAAAATCCCATCAATCCTAGAAAGAAAAGTCCGCTACAATGGAGCTACAGGATGGGAAATCTAATCATTCACTCTTCATCATATCTAGAAAAAAAAATCTCTTTCTTTCCAAATATTCCCCCAAAATAAGGCTCTTGAGACAGGGACTCAATCAACAATGTTAGTTTCAAAGTTAGGGCTTAATTGGTTCTTAATTTGTGTGCAACTGCTTTTCCATTCGTTTCTTTTGAAAATTAAAATTTGTTAGGGTCCAACAAAAGACGAGAGAAACTTATTCGTTGATCACCCCTTTTTTCAAATTCTTCAATTGATCACTGCACAGCAATACTGGTTGTTAACAGATGTTGGTCACCTGACGGTCTCTATTGTGTGACTAAGCAGAACCGTTGTTAGTGTCTGCAGCGTTATTTCTATTCGCATGAAGAATAGAAATGATTTCTCCCGTTCAAAGAAAAGCTGTCCCCCGCCATCTACCCATGAGGAAAAAAAAAGGAAACCGGTATTAGATGAAGAGGAGGTGGGAGGAGATGTTGGTGGGTGAATGAGACAGACAGAAACCCAGATGATTTTGATAGGTGCATCAATCAAGGAGAATTTGATACGCACATATGTAATTTTCTTCCGCGGATGAAATTCATTTTATGCCACCCCAAACCACACACACGCACGCACGTGCACGAGAGCGCACACAAACACAAACATACACACACACACACACACACACACATATATATGTATATATATATATATATATTTATATATATATATAATATATATATATATACATATATATATATATATATATATATATATATATATATATATATATATATATATATATATATATATATACGCAGAGAAAGCTCCCCCCCCAATAGGGTTAGAGTCACAAAATAAAGACAAAAGAAATGTTCAATGAAAAGTCTCGAAAAAGACCTTAAGAATGAGAAGTCTGAAAGAAGTCAATGGATAAATTTGACCAGGTGAGGGGGAAAAGCTAGAGAAAGACCACAGAAATGAAATTAGACAACGCATAACAATTGGGTCGGAAGCATTTGGTATTAATAGAGACATACCGAAGACCAAATTGTAGATATGCTTAAAACGTAAACTATACAGTCAATGCTTAATACCAGCTATGATGTACAGATAAAAAACCTGGGCACTCACATAACCACTCGAGAACAAACTCAGAGCATAGAGGGTAATGGAAAGAGTGATGTTGGGA
>OY735225.1:11731343-11753843 GCA_963457665.1 Thysanoteuthis rhombus
CTGCAGTTGTCATTTATTCTTTCTGCATAGCCTGCCCATTGCTATCTATTGTGACTTTAAGAATGACCCTCTCTTGTGCTCGTTGCAGGGTTCTCAGTTTGAAGGCCAACCTTCTTGTTAGATTCCATGTTTCAACCCAGGGGGTCGCATTGATTAATCGTGAAGTTTGAGCTTGCTCTGCCGAAAGCTTGCCATCCTAGGGCGATCTTAATTTAATAATTCATAACCCAAGAAGAGAAAATCTTCTCTTCAGCATTCGGTAGAGATTTGCCTATTCTATGAAGAGCATGGCTTTGAATTGAACTGCTCTTAGGTGATGGGACAGTGATCACCACAGGAAAGTGAATCGACGAAACAAGATCGAATCCTGAAAGAGGTTTTGCCTAGGCATAAATCTACGTCTCCCTGCACTCAATCCCTATCGCTAGATATCACAACAAAATGCCTTGCCACAGGAATGCCATAATAAGGTGCAGAGAAGTGAATAAGTGATTGAGCCCATGGACTAAATAGCTCAGCCAAAACTGACTTACTTGCCCAGTGAGTAGCCGCTAAAAGCTGTTACTAGCATAGGAAACCTTGACACTAATTTGAATATATTGCCATTTCTGTAGAACCATGTAATAATAATAATAATAATAATAATAATAATAATAATAATGATAATAATAATAATAATAATAATAATAATAATAAAAATACCAGGACCTAGCAAGGGAGTTAAAGAAAATGTGGAACATGAAAACCAGGGTAGTACCAGTCATAGTGGGAGCACTAGGAACTGTCCCCAGAACGCTGAGGGAGAGACTGGAGGAGATCGGGATTAGGGGGAGGATAGAGACCGTACAGACCACAGCACTACTGGGAACTGCACGGGTACTGAGGAAGGTGCTAGAGATATAAGTACTGCAACGAATTGTAGCTCTGTCATGATATGCGAAAGAGGGAGGAGACGTTAGCTGAAGACCTGAGGAGACTTATTGTCACTCAGCCCTCAGCGATAACCACTGGGCAACCGGTGTGAAACTGTAAATCGCAGAATTACTGCGACCTGCTAGTACTAGGAGAGGAGGGCTGGAGACTTGAGGAGACTTGCTGTCACTCAAACTCCAGCGGTTACCACCAGGCAACTGGTGTGAGATTCCAAATAATAATAATAATAATAATAATAATAATAATGGAATATGAAGATGACAGTAGTGTCAATAGTGGGAACAGTGCCGAAGAACCATGGCAAGGGGGCTGGGGCGAAATGTGAATGCAGAAAAACCGAAACCATCCAGATGATGGCACTGCTGAAGTCATCAAGAACACGTAGGGTCAAGGAAAATTGAGGAGACTTGCTGTCACTTGATCTGCAGTGAAAGTCACCAGACGCTACTGGTACGAAAACACGAAATATGATCTCAAAGAAAAAGAGTTCCAAACAAATTCTAAAACTTCTTTAGCTATTTAGACTATTACAGTGCGAGGACTTTAGGGAAGGATAATGCTAGCAATATTGCGTTGCGCCAGTTAGTGAAATTTAGATAAAAACACCCGCCTAGAAAATCAGCATCTGAAATTCTAGCTTTTACCTAGGTTGGAATTCTAACCACTGGACCCAAAGGGGGATAAGCGATTATCTCAACCACATGTTGGACCATGAAGAGAGCAATAGATATTTGCATTAGTTAGCTAAATACACTGCAAGGTCACCTGAAGGGAAACATAGGGATGAAGACTGTACAGCACCAATAGAAAATTAGCAAAACCTACCTGTATAAAAAAAATAGCATTTGAAATCACAGAACTACGTAACTACCTAAGGGTGGGGCAGGTCCCTATACCTTGATGATATTTTCTAATTTTTGCCTAGTGTGACAAAGAGTCAAATAGGAAGAAAATGTACACAAGAAAAATATTTCGTGTTAATGTTTCATGTAAGGAGACACTGCCTTAAAAATCAGCATTTGAAACTCTGGCTTTTTATCTATGCTCTAGACATCGACTACCGACACAATTGAAAAACAACTGCACAATTAAAATCCCTACAAAAAACCATGTCATTGTTATTATGTGTGACATGTGAAACTCTCAGCGCAGCTTAGTTGTTCGTGCTTCACGTGACACATGGGAAATGCTTTTGTCTCTATTTCGCGAACCATAAATGGAGACTCAACGATTGTCTGTTGCAATTGAGGGTTTTTAGTGCACCGGGTTGCCAGACTGACGCCAAAAATGGACTGTCCTAAATACTGCGACGTGAGTTTGAAATACTAATTATTGCCCCATCGTTGGATCGTAACATTATTTTGGCAATCATTTTTTATGATTGAAAATCATCATTGTTATTATCATTGATGATGGTGATGACAATGGTAGTGATTGTTAGGGCTATGATGATGATGGTATCAATGATAGTGGTGATGATAGCGGTGGTAGTGATGATTGTGGTGGCGATGATGATGATGATGATGAGAATAAAAACCATGAGATAGCAAATCCAATATTTTTAACAATACATATTGCTCCCACAAATAAACAATGCATAGTTCTTGGGAATTGCCATTTGGATAATACAGGCAAGTCTTTGAAAATTCAAGACGGTGATCATGACTAGTATAAAAATTGTAATATCTGTAAAATTGCACAAACTAGTACCATATGGTTGATGTCGTTGTCAAATCATACAATTTTCTATGATGCAAAATTCGAATTTTGAACTCAAGAATTGCCCAGAAGCTTCTTTCTATCTCACGATTCAAGATGACCACAATGTGGTGGGTCAGATTCTGGTGTCCTCACCAGATCTACATTCACTGTAGATAGGACAGGCAAAATCCATTTGAGAAGTACTGTGGACTCTATGCCTCCATATGCAGGCCAGTCCATCTACGTCTCCAGTAAATGTAAGATGGGTATTGTTAGGCAGCACGCGTGAAAAGCTACCTTACACCCCCTCCTGTTCAATATTATGTGTTTTGCTAATAAGAAAATTGATCTGAAAACAGTTTTGAAAAATGGCTGCCACCAGTGACTTATTAGAAATCTATGATGATTCAATACTCAATTTTGGAGAGAATGTCTTTGGCTATAAGTGTATCAAATTATATGCTTTTATCACAAAATGCACGATTGTTTGGCTAAGCTGTCCGACTACTATTGCACTTTTGTTCAGTGATAAAGCAATAGCCTAATCATAAGATCAAAGTGATAACTTCGAGATGTATCAACCCAATCAAAGCTGATTGTATAATTAGCAAAAGGCTTTCTATTTGATAAATGAGACTCTTAATCCGGTTTTACATACTGCGTTCGTTTGCGCATGAGCGCGTGTTTGTATGGAAGTCTTGGTTTGATATTTACAGACCTTAGCGCAGTACAACACATGTAAAGAGCCTTCTCGTGACGATCACAGATAATCTTTCGAGAAATAGACCGATATTTACACCACTCCGACTAAAGAGTACGACGTCGGCAGCAAATCTTTGGTTACTAAGGCATTCGTAATCAATTCTGATTCCTTCATTTGTCCAGTCTAAATTTCAGATCTCGGAACAAGCTGTGAATAGTTTAGGTGAGGAAATATGCAACTTGCAACGTGGACTTAATCACACACACGTAAAAAGAATTACAAGGATATATTCCTGGTGAATGTCAGCATTTCATGACTAAGGCACTCTTCAGCAACTGGCAGAATGTCTTGTTCTTGTAAGTTTGGAAGTGAAAAGCCCATTTTCATTTCACTACAAGAACAAAACCCATTTTAGCTTGTTGGTGATTGTGTTAGGCACGAAATGCTGACTATCACCGGGTATATACATACTGGTAAATCGTATCTTCATATGCCAATGGCTCTATTCAGTTTGATAAATATTAAGCTGAGCACTGTGATTAGATGTAACCAACAACTGCTGAAATCCATTTTCTACTTTTTTGTATTCTTGAAAATTGGAAAAATACATTAGAAATTACACACACACACACACACACACACACATATATATATATATATATATATATATATATATACATATATATGCTGCTTCATGTCAAAGTGGTTAATGATTGTAGCATTTTTTCTATCATTATTTTTATGTAAGACATCCACTAGCTTCTCCTAGATATCTGGTGATCAATTAATGAGTAGAGAAGTTGATACATACCAATCCCAAACCTGTCACTGGCAAATTAACTGGAGTGCCTCAACTTAATTCTGAATGCAGGTTCACACACACACACACACACACATATATGTGTCTGTATGTATGTATATATATATATATATGTATATATATATATATATATATATACCGTGAGCATTTGATCTTTCCCTGATTTCAAAATTATTACACGAGACCTGTTCTAAGTACAAATATATGGTTTATTACAAATTATATTACAAGGTATATATATATATATATATATATATATATATATATATATATATATATATATATATATATATCTAAATATATACATACATACATACATATATATATGTATATGTCTATATACATATGTGTGTTTGTGTGTGTGCGCGCGTGTGTTTTTTTGTATGCGTATATATGCAGGTCTTTCTCTGATTTCAAACATGTATTAGACAAAACCTGTGTTAAGTGTAAACGTATGATTCATTGAATATTATACTCCATACTTCTGATTCACATGAACTTTCATGTGTGATCCATCTGATACCTGAAGAACGTTTAAGCATTACCCGATTTCACGCCACGTGTCCTTCGACATCTCCTGATTCATCGTTGCTAAAGCATCTGTTATCCCATCCGTCAAAGTTTCTGTCTCAAGAACCAGTGAACCTAACACTTTGTCCTTAGTATAACCCCATATGAAAATAATTCAAGAAGGGTAATGTGTAAAGAACATGGTAGGAAGACTTTACGCTCTCAAAATCTAATCTAAGTCAAAGGCTTGCGTTTTTTTTCTAGCATACCAATAAGAAAAAGAGCAAACCCAATTTACGAGAGTAAACGTTGAACCAAAACGGTTAAATTTAATTTTACCTATCGCTATTAGAAATCATGTCCATGTGATTAGTAGGTGTTTCTCTTGCCTACTGAACCAAATTGACAAGTTTGATTGCCTTCAAATTCAAAAATTATACGCACAATTCAAAAGTTTTTGTAATCCTCTTCAGTTGGATCCGAAGTACAAGAGGAGTTTGACCCTGTAGTAGCCAGGCTTGTTTATAATACCAGCTGTTCTTAATAACATCTATTTCATTCAAATCAAATAAAAAATAAAATGAACAAACTATGGCTGCCGTAAAGAAAAAGAATATGTCAACGGTTTGGGGGCAACCCGTAGTTTTCAACAAACATCTCTCCATATATCGAAAGATGTATTCATATTCCGAACAAAAAAGAATTGAATAAATTGCTTTCAGATTCATAATTCGTATTAATCAGCGTTCAGATAGGACTATAAGAATCGATGCGAAAAATATCCCATTCAGAATGCCTACCCGATTATTCGTCGTTATCTATATTCATTTACGTATAAAGGTATCTATCTCTCGCTCTCGCTCTCTCTCTCTCTCTCTCTCTATATATATATATATATATATACATATATATGTGTGTGTGTGTAAGTGTGTATATAGTCCTCTCTCTCTCTCTGTGTCTCTCTCTCTCTATATATATAGCTCTGTGTGGAGAGATAGAAACACACATGCACACACATATATAAACATACATACATAGAAACATTTTTTCCAGCTAAATGTATTTATATACCGTTGAATGTATATACATATACATATATCTGTGAATGAATACACCTGACTAGATCTTCATGCATATATACCTATATACAGAGAGAGAGACAGAGACAGAGAGACAGAGACAGAGGGAGAGAGAATATACGTTTGGATGCATCTGTACATGGATAGTAGCTACGCATTAGCATATATATATATATATATATATATATATATATATATATATATATATATATATGATAAGTAATGGATACTACTATCCGACAATGTGAATAAAGGAAGAAAGTTTTAGGAACTAAATTCTCCTCGAATCGGATAGTTTCGTTTTTTTACCTTAAATGATTTGGTTCGAGTAAAATTTAATTCCCCAAACTCACTTTTTCTTCACACACCCTCACAACCTAACATGAAAAACCCTCAAATCGTACCATAATATCTAATTCTGTAAAAAGCATGAGGATACCGGATAAAATTACATAGATTGCATTAATTTGGAGAATATATTGAAACTCTTATTATCATGATCTCTCGTCATAATACGGTTAATACATCTCTTGGCCTAGACAACGTAAATAGAATAAACAATGAAAATGAGTTTGCTGAAAGAATCGAACGAAATGGGAGTCAGGAGTGAAAACAGTAATTTGGGCATTTGCATTACCGACGGCTGTTTACCTCAGAGTTCGCAGGTTCGATTCTTGCAGCGGCTCCATTTTCTTTAATAGTTTAGTCTATTTACATGGTCTAGGCCAAGTTATATATTAACGACAGTAATGACAAAGGATCATTTCAAATAAGAGTTTCAATATATATATATATATATATATATATATATATATATATATATATATCGATATACGTATAACACAATTTATAACCATTCTTTGGGATCGTATATCCATTTCTTGATACACACACACACACATATATATATAATAGCAAATACACGTATGTATATTTTAAGTTGATATCCATTTGTAAAGGTCTCAATGCAGAAACAGAGACAATATTAAATATGAAATTTGAAACATGAATATCCAGTAACATATTTAAATCTGTTTCGTATTAAATTTGTATTCAGACTGGCACTCTCTCTGTCTCTCTCCATATATATATATATATACATATATATATATATATATATATATATATATATATATATATATATATATATTTACTCAGGTCAGCTAATAAGTATTTAAAGAAAAGATAAATTTTGCTTGCATGGCTTGATTTTGAGAGTTTAAAACTGAGACTTAATGCGAGAACTAAATTTTATCACAATCGGTACAAGGCATTTTTGTGATTCGGTGTCAAGTCAGAAGTAAATTACTGCTCATAAGTGTATGAACAAGCATAAAATCTGTTTTTATTGC
This sequence comes from Thysanoteuthis rhombus, assembly GCA_963457665.1. Taxonomy (NCBI): domain Eukaryota; kingdom Metazoa; phylum Mollusca; class Cephalopoda; order Oegopsida; family Thysanoteuthidae; genus Thysanoteuthis; species Thysanoteuthis major. The sequence goes on from OY735225.1 coordinate 11,738,442, forward strand.
CTCAGATATCAGGGACCATAAGGCATTTTGTAAGGAAAGGGCTCCCTATCAACTTATTTGTTTGGCAACTCTTCCAAATACATTGCCTTTTCAATCTTCTTTATCGATTTTTAACAATATTTTAAAAGGGATACAGAATACCTTGTTTCTGTTCTTTTTGTCATTCATCAATTTAATGCCGTTTTTAAAAAATCATTTTCAACCATTTGGTTTTCTGAACGACAGTGCGTGAGCAAATGCACGTCTTGTACTGATTGCAATGGAAAATTGGTTATTCTTATACTATGTTCTTGTCAAGCCATAAATGCAAAATATCTGTTCAATTATTTCTGAGGAGTACTGTATATTCGAGCGGATAGATTAACAAGAAAAAGCCGACTGAGAGATAGATCCTTATTAGCAGACGGACAAAGAGCTGCCTTATTATCTGGCTTGATATGAACAGAATGAGATAAATACATAGATAAAACAGACTAAGATAGCTAGCTAGATAGCAAATAGATAAATAAATATGAATTAAGATGGATGGGTTGATCGATGGATAAAGGAGACTAAGCTAGCTAATTATCTAGCTCAATACGAACAGAATGGACCAAGATATAGATAGATGAAAAAAAGTCTAGGATAGCTAGCAAGACGGATAGATTTGAACTAAGATGGATGGATGGATAGATAGATAGATAGATAAATAAAAAGGACTAAGATAGCTCCTTAGATAGATAGATAGATAGATTGATAGATACGGACTGATATCAATTGATAGATAGGCAGATAAATAGATAGATTAAACAAAGATAAAAAGGGTGAGTTAGCTATCCATCTGTCTACATGGATAGATAGATAGATAGATAGATAGATAGATAATTGGATATATGACTAGATAGATGAATAGACAGATTTAAACAGATTGAAATGGATAGATAGACACGCAAAATTCCACCCTGTGTGCACGCAGATGTGTACATGTGAATGCAACATCATGCACTAGACGCTCGACGTGCATCTGCATAAGAAAGACTTCCTCGATTTCACGTTCAAGTCTCCACCCGCGCGTACACCCGAGCGAATATCATCCACTATTGAACAAATTCAATTATGAATGCATTTCAAAATACGAGAAGAGAAATCGGAATCTTAATTTGGAATCTGTAACAATCAAAACTTATTGCGCAAACAATTCTTACCATTTCTCCTTCTAATCTTGGCTGAATCATTGGGTACACATTTACGAGTATGAATCACTGGATGAGAACCGTTTAAATGCGTATTTTCTTTCTCTTTTATTTTTCTAATCTCTCAAGGCCAAAAGCGTTTTCTTCGTGACGAAAGCTGACTCAAGCTGTTTATACATCTATTCCTGTTCGAGAATTTTTTTTTCTCTACAAGGAAAACTTACAGCAGTGGTTCTCAAACTGTGTGCCCAAGTAAATGTGCCGGGTAAGTTTCTTTTCCAATACGGATACGAAACATGGAAATTAACAAAACGAAAACGGATCCGAGTTAGAATCGCACGAAGAGCCATGGAAAGAGCAATGATAGGAGTAACTCTTATAGATTACAAAAGACCAATATGGATTAGAGGGAAGGTTGAGACTATGGGATGGGCTCCTAACCAGAAAAGATGACTGCAAATAGAGCAAAAGGATTAGCGATTAATACCCTTGGGGCAGTAAACGCAGTAGGAAAATACCAGACACAAGATAGAGAGATGAAACAGAAAAAGATTCCTGTAAGACATGACAGAGGTTAGCGCAAGGGAGGTTGTCATTGAAGGGAATGGGAAAGGCCATAGTCCAGCAGCGGACTCGTACGGCTGTTGCTGATGATATTTTGAGCGTTGAACGTGTCCAGTGCCAGTGTTATGTCTGTTCTTCTTCCACCACAGAGTAGCTAGTCTAGTGCGTTTATCACCATATTTTGTGAGATTTGAATCTTTTTAGCGACAGTTGAAAAGGAAAATTTGGACTAGGGGTTGGAGTTTGGGGCCACAGCACCTGATGCAACGTTTCGAAAAAAAAAAAAGAAAAAAAAAGAAGCTGTATGGTAGGTGAAGGATGACTCGCTCGGGCATCATCATTGCGAAGGTTAACAAGTATACAAGCTCTCTCAATGGCGTCTCACTACCGATAGAGTCACCCATGAAAGAATGTCTGTTCAGGCATGCATCGTAATTTCTCCTCTTATTAGTTGTCGAACTTCATCAAGGCTGCAAAAACGGTTCTCAAGATATTGAAAGTGGTTGGTAAACGAATTCGAAATTAAATGTACTCACAGGAAATCAGAATCGGCCAGGAAAATTAATCTGGTATCGGATGACGTCTTTAAAGGCATTGCCAAAGTGATAAACTTCTTGAATTCAGAGCCACTAAATGCACAACTGTTTCTACGCCTTGTGTGAGCTCTCTCAAGGGAAAATATCCAACAATCTAATGTAAACCGTCACAGAAAACTGTCCCTTGAACAGTCGACGTATGTTTCTCCAGTTTTTGAGCTGTTCTGGCTTGCTGGGTGTGTAAGTACTATCGCACGGACAGACTACACCAAGGGAAGAGGGGGATAAAAAAAAATTAAAATATTCAACATATTAGTCGGAGCACGGAGCTCCCCACACCAATTAATTTGAGGGCACACAACGAACAACAAAGCAATACTATTTGGCAAATACAGGGTGTCCCAAAAGTAACGCCTAATTATGTTCCAAAAAGATGTTTGCACTCAAACATACTGGCTTGATAATAATTTGGAAAATCGCAGGCTAGGACGACGTGATGCTAATCAAATGAGCTCAGGGTCACCAGTCTTAACAAATTCAGTTTTCATCATCATCATCATCATCATCATCATGATCAGTCTTTTAACATCTGTCGTTGGACATAGACCTTCCCCAGGATTCGCTACAATTCTCTATCATGGGCGTCGCAGAAACAGTATTTCCTGAATCTGTCCAGTTCATCTCTCCATCTTGTGTTCTGTCGGCCTCAGTTTCTTATGTGATCTCTGGGGATCCATGTTGTGAGACGTGATGTCCATCGGTTGTCTGTTATTCTTGCAACTTGGCCTGCCCATTGCCATTTGAGTTTTTTTTAATAGTTTCTATGATGTCACGGACACTCGTTTTCTTCCTTATATACTGTGCTATCTTGTGATCTCTCCATGCGCACGTTGCAGGTCTGTCTCAGTTTGCAGGTCTGTCTCTTGGTTAGGTTCCATGTTTCAGCTCCATAAGTGATTATCGGGACTGGCAAATGTTCAAGAACGAAGTACAGGGTTCAAAAAGCAGCCATCATACAAGAATTGAAAACTAGAATAGAAGGGAAAGTTGAACAAAATGTATGCAATATCTTGCAAACTGAATGCTTTAAACGGGTGACAATCACATCGAACCTTACGTGCAACGCTTTGTCTATTTCTATCTCTTTGAGATTTATAGTTTGCTTACTGCATCAATACATTTGTTTGGGGACAACCTGTATATTGAACGAGCTATAGAAACTGAATGAATTACTGCTGGGCAAGGATTATAAAACTGTCATTCAGGTTTCGAATGCTAATGTCCCCTACAGTTTTGGATGCATATGGAAGTGAAGTGCAAGGAGTTTGGAAAGGCTGCTTAAGGGCAGCCTTTGCCATTTGGTAATTTGTGTGACGTTTGCTTTTCTACGATGAATCTGATAAGAACAAAGCAAAGAGAACAGGTTTGGTTAGTCAGTGAATAGAAACCGTCACACGACCAACGTCTTTTAGCAATATCCCATGTTGAGGTGATCAATCAAACAATCCAAAAAAAGTTGATCAATGAATAAGTTATACCTCGTACCATTGGTTGGGTGGGGATCAATCTGAATTGAAAAAAAGAAAAAATAACAAACAAAAAAAAAAACAAAGCAGGTGTAATCGCTTCCGAAAATAAAGAGACCAATATAACATTAACACGCTTAAAGAATTACCCCTTCCATCCGCCTCCCCCCCCAACAAAAACTCATTTTAGGGAACAATTTTTAAAAAATCAAAATTATTTTTTTTGTAGACATAGTGAGGAGTGAATATTTAATTTGTCAGCTGGTGAGCACCATCACCGTAGTTTACACGCTTGGCACATACATAGCCAGCCAGACAGCCAGACAGAGAGCTAGACTCACTTAAAAACTGAATAAACCTATGTTAGTGTATGTTGAGTTTTGATTTACCATTTCTAACAGACTGTACCGGAAGCATCCGATCACTGCAGTTGTCTTCCTTGCCACCAAGAATAAAAAAGATCTTCAGTAAAGCACAAAACCCATGTTTCTCATGAGTACAACTCATCAAAACGTTTCAGTACAATAAAACCTCAGGGCCATCTTAATGTTATTGTATGATGACAAAAAATGGTTTGCCATCGATTTTTCGATGAATAATATTCGAAATGCTGCATTTTGGTGTTTTTCTGTTACAAAGTTGTTTTTTTTTAATAAATCAGATCTTGATAGCGCAGAGCTATATTGTCTACTAATATAGGTATTTTTTTCTACCAATAATGTTTTTGCACTGGTCAGGGAGTTCTTGGCATAGAATATTTGATGGAATTTTTTTTTTCATTAAAAAAATATTCCAGAACTATTGCTGTAAAACATCAAACAGGTCTGGTTAGTTACTCGAAAGAAACCATCAATAGAAACCAGCATGCCGTGTTGGGATGGACAATCAATTTTCAGTCCTCTAGCTCTATGGGTGCAGCCTGTACGCATGATACATAGCCAGCCAGACGGATAGACAGACCAACTTGAAAGCTGAAGAAACCTATGAATCTATGAAATTATGGTGACACGTTTTGTTGACAGTTCTTGATAGATTGCTAAGGAGAGAAAGGAAGGAGTAGAAAATATACAATGTATCTATTTACTTATCTCAACAAAATCTATTATAGCGTCAGATAGCAAGCATAAATGGTAAATAATTTCACGACCCTGTTTGAAACATGGCCACAACTGTGGTGCACCCAGTGAGTAGCAAAGTCATGAGTACAGGTATGAAATGTGTTACATATTTTCATTACGAACACCAGCCATGTATGTCATAGGATAAAGCGTTATTCATTTGCTCGGGATGGCATCTATTTAATTCAAGGGTTCTAAACGTTTTTACAGTTCCAAGTCCCCAGTCAACCGTCCATCATATCTTTCTACCATTTTTTACCCAGCCACCATCATCATCATGGTCCTTAAAATGCAATAAGACAATAAATGAATAAATAAATAAATAAAATAAAATAAAATAAGAATAAATAAATAAAAACAAGACAAAAGAAACTTATCTCTTTCACCTAGTTTACTTTCTGGGGATTTGTTTTCCTGCTGTCAAAATATAGAATTTTGGCCGACTTTTTGATAACGCTACCCGCATGCTTGCAAAAACCTCAAGTTGGTTTCTCCATTTTGATTTTAAGTCTAGTAATGAACAGAAATTCCGCTTCTCCCAAATACGTAGTTACGAAAGGAACCATGACTTTAATTGCCCAGATAACCCCAACTAGAAATACTTAGATCAAATATTAACAGTATGTATGCATATTTCATTATGATAATGATTTTTCAATTATCTCCTGTCGAGTCCTACACCTCAAGAATTCGCCCTAAGCAGGTATGGATACTCCAGGTTAAGAACCCCTGATCTAGCTACCAGGTCACAGATTACAATCAATGCGATTGTTCATACCTGCAGGCAAATGCCGCCAAGTAATTACCCACGGGCAATTGCCCTCTTAATTACAAGTCAACATTATTTTTGGCAATTAAACTTTTGTGCGCACATTACTTTCCTTTGTGCAGTGGTTGCACATTGTGTAAGCAAGCACACGCTCAAATCTTGGAGGAAACTAAAGTGAAATGAAGCAACGAATCACAAATGGTTGTAAAGCATTTGGTGTGAATAGAAAAATATGGAAGAGCACCTCACCAATATGTTTAAAGCGTAAAGTATACAATCAATGCATAATCTATTAACTTAGAATAGCACAGAGAGCCATGGAAAGAGTAATGAATTAGAAAAGATCAAGATAAGAAAAGACCAGACACAGAGGGATGAGATGGAAAAGTTTGCCAGTAAGAAATTTCAGAGGTTAGCGAAATCGCAATCGTCATGGATTGAGAATGGAAAGTTCTTTGTCCAGCAGGGAACTTAAAACGGCTGCTGCTACCGCTGATGGTTTCAAGTAACCTGTCAATTTAGAATTTCTGTTGTCATTCGAACTGGGCGGCCTTCATTGAGTGTGTGTTGCAAATGAGATTAGATTCGATTTTTCCCTGTCATCAGTCGATATCGATTTGGTGTTCGAGTATTGATCGAGGACATTTTCTTTTCTCATTTCCATCAGGCAACTTTGATTAGTTTGATTGTTTTCGACATTTATTGATTAATTTCTTCTTCTTCTTCTTCTTCTTCTTCTTCTTCTTCTTCTTCTTCTTCTTCTTCTTCTTCTTCTTCTTCTTCTTCTTCTTCTTCTTCAAAAAAAGAAGAAATAATTGGCCAATCATCACTTTGGATATTTACACGTGAAAAAAGCATAACTATAATATTTCTGCCCTACTCTCCAACCCTTCTGTCCCTCGAACATAGTGCAAACTGACATCCATGCGAGGCATCTATTTGACACAACAATATATATATATATATAGATAAACTTAAACAGAAAAACTTCATAGCATCATAGTGAGTCCGAGTTATGTGCTCCTGTAATCGTTCCATCATCTCTGAATATATATATATATATATATATATATTCTCCCTCTCGTTGAAAAAAAAGCAGTGTGCACTGAAGTTCTTGTGTACATCGGTTTACATATGCTCTATTCGTGATATCGAGCACTCTTCGCTGATAATTCAACACTATCTCTCTCTCTCTATATATATATATAAATGATGGATATTCTTATCTGACAATGTGCATAAGGAAAGTCAGTTTTAGGAACTAAATTTTTCTTGATCCAAATTATTTACGGTGGTTGTTGCGATGATCGGAAAATAAAGCATTGAGCCGGTTGGGATTTGAACCCAGACTCATTACCATGGGAGACACGCTTTGTAGCTTGCGGTAACCGATTGAGCAACTGGGAGTCTGGCGTTAGACAGAGGTCGAAATAACACTCTTAACTCATTTCTCCTGTTCTCCGACCGCTGGCCGGTTTTGTTTATGTGTTCTGTTAGTCTCAGGACAACGAGTTTATACGTGTTTCTATGTATATATTGATGTTCATCTGTCGGCAGTACCGTAAATAATTCGATTCGAGCAAAATTTTGTTCCTAATCCTGTCTTTCCTTATTCACATTTAAAAATAAACATTATCTTTTTCTGGATTCATTGTTACAATAGCATAATATTTTGACCAAATCTTGCAAAAAATGTGGGCTTTTTCGTACATTTTAGGTGGCAATTCTTTAATATTTCTTCACTTATGTTTTTTTCATGTATCTGTTAGCAATAAATAATTGTTTGTGTGTGTGCGTCCTTTAAAAAAGTTATTCAGAATAAGTGAACGTTGAAAACGTTCCATTGCCCCCAAAATTTAAAGATTCAACGAAACAATCTGCAAGAATGTACCAATATGCATTGAAATACCGTTTAGAAAACATTTTTCCAGACATTCTAATATATATATATATATATATATATATATATATATATATATATATATATATCATCCTTTTAGTGTCGTTCAAGCTAGTACTTTCTTTCGCCAGGCCATCTTACTTTCTGTCAGTCACAATTTCGCACATGATCTTTTGGTACCAATTTTGTGAGTCGTGATGTCCATCGTTTGTCTGAAATTCTTGCAAAATGTCTAGCCCATTGTCATTTGAGATTTTTTAACTGTTTCTATGATATCTCGAAATCCTATCTTTTCTCCAATGTACAATGATCATGAGACCATGTGAGGTTGAGCATGATTCTCTCCTTTGCACGTTGCATGGTTTTCAGTTTGAAGATCAACCTTTTGGTTAGGTTCCACGTTTCAGCTCCATAGGTGACTATCGGTTAGAGACATCGGTTGTATACCTTTCTTTTTAGTACTAGTAGGATTTTCTTATTCTTAAAAGTCGAGCTGGCTCGACAGCAAGCTTGCCGACCGAGTGTGATTCATTGCTTGATTTTTCTTCTTTTGATGACTTCAAGGGGATTTGCTGTCCCAGGTATATGTGGTGGTCTCCTTTCTCTAGCTCTGCATTTTCGATTTTCATTGTCGTGTCTTTGTCTCCAAAATGCTTGATGTACATTATATATGTACATTTTGCTGAAGTTCATGTGGAGGCCAACTTTATTGTTTGCTTCACTTACTTTATCTAGCATTGTTTGGAGATCGTGAAGGTTCTCAGCAAAGTGGACAATGTTGTCAGCAGATCTGATGTACGCACCGTCTACCCAAATTCATTTATGTTCCGATTCTTGGTTTCGGAAGATCATCACAAGGCAAACTGAGAAGAGTTCCAATGAGGTTGTATCACCTTGTCTCACACTTTTTTCCAATTGAAAGGGCTGGGAGTTTTTTTTGTGCCAATGAGTTCGGAAAATTATACTGAATTGAAGGCCTTTTTATTGTCAACAAATGCTAGAACTAGTGTCATTCTATATTGAGCTGCTTTCTCTTCTAGTTGGTTTATTGAATAAAGACGGTTAAGTAGCTTTTTCTGAAGCCAGTTTGTTCCTGTGGTTGGTTTTAGTCTAGCATTTTGTTGATTCAGTTGGTGATCACTTGGATGATTAGTTTGTAGATGCACTTGAGTAGGATTATTGGCCTGTAGTTGTTGAGGTCTTATGGGTTTTCCTTTTTTTGTATAACAGCACTATGATTGCAGTATTCCACTCTTCAGGGACTTTACTTTATTTGAGACATAAGTTATATATATATATATATATATATATATATATATATATATATATATATGATGAACTAATACAGAAAGACACATCATGCAAGATTGGGACACCTTGTTATTGAGCATAGTTAGCAAGCTAGTATTCAAGCTCATTACTTCTAGTGAGTTGGATTCTCAAACACGTTGTTCTATGCCTCATTCATTACTCGTGCATGTGGCTCTGTGGTAGACTAACCTTAGCATAGTTTATACAATCGCTCATAAATAGGTACATCACTACCACTTTTTTTTAATAGGATATTAATTTTATTTCTAAGCCAAACGTAACAGAATTGTATTATTTCTAGTGTAGCATTACATGATCAAAACATATATTATTAGGTTCTATTCATGAACAAAATCTACAGCATTGGAACTCTGTCTACAAAATTTTCTTCCTTGGGATGTGCACACTTTTGCACTGCAGCATATTAATATATTTGACGACAATGTTTCAATGCCGTAGTCTCCGGTCATGAATGATACCTGATAATATCCATTTTGATTGTGTAAGGTTCCATTGGACATAATAAAACTCTTAATTGATGTTTCCATAACAGAGTGATGGTAGGGGTGTAGCAATTATTGGGCATAGATAATTATTTATACTAGTAAATGCCTGTAGCTTTGCGAATGGTATGACTTAAACTGTGTTGTTTGTCAGCATATTTATACTGTAATTTCAAAAGCTAACGTAAGGGTTTGTTAACTAAAATTCTTGAATTCACTTTGGGTAAAAACGAAATTGTTACATCAGCAACAATAGCAGCAGTAGAAGTTGTACTTATATTATCAGCGGCAAGCGAACGAACACATGTACACACAGCAGAACGGACGATTTTATGTTCGTGGTTTCATATTACCCCCTTCCTCTTTTTCTACTTGTTATGTCACAGACAGACTAACACGTTGAAAATAATAATTTGACAAATTATGTTTGTCACAAAACCATCTTTGGTGCAAAGAATTTTAGGAATTGAGTTGGTTTAATAAAGATTACACGAGTTGTGAATACTGGTACTGCCTATAGTTTTTGAGAAGAGTCATTCAAAGAGCTTTCTTGGTGACTGGATTTCTTGCCGTTTGTGTTGGTAATACGACGTTTCGGCCAAATCCATTATGGCTTTCTTCAGATGTACAATCCAGATAGTGCAGGATTAGGGTGTTTTCTTTTCCTCCCTTCAAGCCTGGATTTCCACACTTTTTCCTTGTTGTAGTAGAAACATCATTGAGTTGAACTCTGCATTTGCCTGACTCAAACACCCAGCTACATCTTGACATCTACGACTTGCAAGGAAAGGAAAACACTCTAACCCGACGTTATAAGCGTTGCTATCACTGGAGAGGATAAAATTCTATTTACCACCGTCACTTTCAGATTGTACACCCGAAGAAGACAGTAGGGTGGATCGCTTGAACTTGCGTTATATAAATTATTAGCCTTTAAATGTTTTCCTTGGCTTTCTATGGCCTTACGGGAAATATTCAAGCATCTTTTCACTTGAATCAGCTCTTTACTGCTTGGGCAACTAGTCAACAGTCAGCACATCATTAATAATCCTTTGGAAACATATCAGAAGCTAGAAAAATGATTTCCACGTAAACATAGTGAAAGAAACTCCAGTCGAGTTTTCTCAGTTCCTATTCGACAAAGATTCTAGACAAGATAGTCACTGGTGATAAAAAATAACTCCCGTTACGACGAACTTCTCGTTATAATGAGAGGATTTAAAAAATACGACAGGGAAAAAATGTGAGATGGAAATTAAAAAATTAGACAAGCAAATGATTATTTTTTTAATAATTGCTGGCTGCTGGAAAAGGTATATTTTTCGACTATGGTTTTGCAAAAATATTAAAAAAAACAAAGATGCCTTCAGAACGTTCGTATCATTAAAAAGTGCTGTTTGAACGATTGCTGCTACAGCGAAAGTTTGCAGTAATAGAGGAACGGCTTTCAACATCACACCTAGAGAGGGATCTATTGGAGACAGGGGCATTTTTTTCCATGTATGGGGGATTCCAAGGGAATTCTTTTTGCTAATTGTCCGAACCTTGATAAACACTTACAGTGTGACGGTACTGCCATCAATCCTACACCGTGATCTTGCTACTTTCAACTCTTGCCCACGTGTAATGTAGCAAACAGGATGTGAACTTGGATTCTGAAGACAGGAACACATTGCTATCATGTCACGGGAACTCAAGAAGGCTCACAAGGCCTCAAAACCTCAAAAATCTGCTGTAGGATTTACGCAATTCACGTCACCTCACATAAGATGACTTAAAACTATAAAGAAATTTATGTTCTCCAACATTTTCAATCAAAAGTTCTTCCATGTCAAGATAAGAGAAAATACAACCTGTCACGCGGCCAACGAATATGTGCACGAACATAAAAATGTGAGGCGTGAAGTCACATGATCAGGCTAGCAAGATCTCATGATATCACGTGACTTGCAACAGTTACAGCTGTGGGTTTCCTAGCAATCAAAATAAGCGTTATACTGACCTACACACTATAAATGCTCACACGAGTTCACCTTGACAGCCTCTGTTTCGATATTTACCACACCCAACTTACTGTAGGACAAGGCTACAAGTCGAGATTGATTTCACTACAATTATAATATTCTTCGAAACCATCACTCAACAACAGGAGATCGAACATATATATATATATATATATATATATATATATATATATATATATATATAATATTCACATAGGTGAACATTCAATAGAAATAGCCTGAAGAGCGAGTTATGTCTGTTGTTATTCTTATTGATCCCTTATCGTTATGAAAGTTTTTTTTCTCTCATAAACAACTGATGATCCCAACGAGAGACAATTTATACATGGTACCATAATAACAAAGTATATGTGGAACAGGGACAAAGAAAACAACGAAGAAAATTACATGCATAGCATTGACGGATATTGGGAAATAGGTAACAGTAGTGACACAAAAAATCTTGTGAGAAAGTCTTTTTAATGATTAGTGTTCATAGCCGGAAAAACTTATTGACTCCTTCCCTCCCCCCCCTCTCTCTCTGTGTCTCTGTCTGTCTGTCTGTCTGTCTGTCTGTCTGTCTATCTATCTATCTATATATATATATATATTTCATTCTTTCAATAGCATCATATTTGACTTCTGACTCTAAATGAAAGAAATGGATTGTAAATAGATCTTTCATGTAGTGTATGTGTGTGTTGTCAGTCTGTCTATGACAATAAACAGTAAAAGAGGCAGGAAGTGAAATTAACACACGAACAAAAAAATAACTAATTATCATTAATTCTTTCAATCATTCACCTTCATCTTGACTGTTTTTTCCATTTATCTCAACGAACCCTGCACTGGGTTCCTTTCAGTATTGAGTGAATGAATAAACGATAAAAAGCAGCAATAATTTAAATAAAGGTAAATAGTATAAACAAAATAATGATAATGATTTACAATTCTTAGTCTAATAACATAAAATTCAATAAAATTTAAAAAATAGCCGCACTGCTATGTATGAACGAGTTTTCGTCAGATTGATGGCAGCTGATAATATAACTACAACTGCTACTACCACTGTCACTACTTGCGATGCGTCTATTCTGTTTCTTAGCCAACATGGATACAATAATTTTAGGTAACAATACCTTGCGATAACGATTCAAATCCCCACGTAAACATACTGACGCAAAACATTACTTTATGTATACCGTTAGCAAGACAACAAACATTTATTTGTAATCTATAAATTACACAAGTTACATTTTATATACCGAGTAATCGGTGAGAAAAAGAGTCTGTTCTTTAACTTAACATTTAAAAAAAAAAATTCTGTTTTAAGTTTAGTGAAAATGATTTGATATACTTGCAGGCTCAAGATATAGATCATCTTGAAAATTTAAAACAAAAACAACAAAAAAATTGAAGCACAAACAAAGGTTTGCTCTGAAATATTATCTCATGGAGTTGATTTCAATTTTAGGAGTTATCAGCTGGAATATATCGAAGAATTTAGGAAAAAATGTGCTTGGTAAATGTTTCAGTGTACTGATAAGATTGTAATTTACATAAATTCGATACGTTTTTATCGCTTGAAGTAATGTGGATCTTAATGTTGAGTACGTATTTTAAAAACAAATTGTATGCGAAGTTGCCTATAGAAACATTCTTATTCAATAGATAAATGAAAAAAATTGACAATTCTGTTTATATCATTTGGAACGAAACTCAGATATTCATGACCTCCAAAAATTCACAGTGGATCAATTTCCTATGAGTATGAATCCAAGGTGGATCATCGATAATTCTTTTATGTAATCTAATTTGATTTATTGATTTTAAAAGCGGAAACATTCTTAGTGTTAACAGACAAGACAAAAAAAACCGCTATCCAGTTGCCATACGGAAAGAACAGACTTCGTTCAAATCTGCATCTTGGTTAATGTAATTTTTGACGGCAAATTTGTCAATATTTGTTCCCGAAAAAAAAAATTTGTTTCTAATAGATTTTCAAGTAAAAATGTCCAAAATGAAAATAGATAATCATTGCATCAAAAATAAAACAAAAATCGTTGTCCAAAATGCAATATATGTAATATAATTAATTGGGAAATGAGATGGTTATGAATTTATTCATGAAGTGGATACTTTAGCTATATAAAAAACTGTATAGTCTTCTTTCTTTCCTTCTTTCTTTCTTTCTTTCTTTCTTTCTTTCTTTCTTTTCTTGAACTTTTTCTAATTTCGAGAATTGACCCAAAAAGGAATAATAAGACGTAGTGTGACGTAAACCCCTCCCCCACAAAATATCGTTTTCTTCACCCATTCTCATTATCCTTCCTTTTTCAAGACAGCCATGAACCGATTCAAATTCGGTCTGGATAGAAAAGACTCTGGGCATTCATAGAACTATCAACTTTCCTTCAACCGTACCGTCAACAATGTTGGCCTATATGAAATATGTCGATATACAAATTGTATTTAATATACGTGGATAATAAAGATTTTCTAGCGCTGCGATCTTGGAGAATAGCGTTCTGTTGAACACGCACAGATTTGGAAAAAAAAATGTTTCCATCATTTTTCATACCTTCATTATCCTTTAAATTCAGAATTTTCATTCTTCCATCAGGGCATGAAATTCTACCTCCATGTCATAATTTTAGCGTGACAGTGTACAAACACACGTTTCTTATTTTTGTATGAGCAGATAAATTCTAAAAGCTATAAGTCTTCGCTTTTGTAGATTTTTTTTGCGTGGAATTATATTTTACCGAAAAACAAAACTAAAAACGAATTCATGTTTTATTGAAGATATTTAATCAAAATATCCAATATATATCATGGCTTGGATTCTCACGTCTTTCAGATCGTCAGGTGCCAGCATAGCCGGTTCCTTAATAGCCCTATGGCCTCTGCGATGAATTATTTCGCTGAGGTGCAGCACACACACACACGCATATACATACATATATATATAATCAATGCAAATCAGAAATACAATATATCATAATGCAATATATGTTGTGTGATGGGTTTATTTAATAAAGTGCTCGATACATTCAGCATTGAACATTAAGTAACGTTAGAGTAGAGCTTAAATATGATGAAATATAGAATTCGCTACACGTTTGCGTTTCATCCCCATTTGGGCTTCTTCAGACGAATCCAAGAAGCCATACATAAGCGTGTTGTGTAGCGAATCCTTTATTCCTTTATATATATATATATATATATATATATATATATATATATATATATATATATATATATATATATATATATGTATATGTATCTATCTATATATATATATAAGTATATATATATATATATATATAGAGAGAGAGAGAGAGAGAGAGAGAGAGAGAGAGAGAGAAAGAGAGAGAGAGAAAGAGAGAGAGAGAGAGAGAAAGAGAGAGAGTAACAAACAAAAAAACTTTGGATAAAAATCTTGATACCGTATTTCGATGTCTAAAATATCTTTTCAGGAGAATGAAGCGATCTGTTTTCTATTTTAAAACTCATAGAAGACGCTCACTGATGGTTTTGGCAAAATCACTACCGAAATACTAAATAACTGTTCACCCATGGAAACAAACACTTCCTTGATTTTCATCTATAAATCATCTTTATTTATATAATAATCAATAGAAACGACTAATTCACGGGTTTACATTTACATTACTTATATTTATATATATATAAATGGAAAAAAATGAACTTAGAAGTCAAAATTAAGACCAATGTGGAAATTTTACATTTTTTGGATTTTACTCTTAATCTAAATAGTAAAACCCATAAACCCCATGGATACTGAAAGCAAAGTTGCCTACACCATACCCTCTTAATCTGTAATCTCTTATGAACACAAGCATTGCATCCCCACTAAATAGAAAAAAACAACAAAAAATAAACATGACAAGCAATGACCAAACACTATACAAAAATATATAGGAATATGTATAAATAGAATAAAAGGAAGATCTAACCACCAAGGAAAATAACCCCC
>OY735225.1:11756343-11776343 GCA_963457665.1 Thysanoteuthis rhombus
ATTTGTACCTTATAATTTGTCCATTATTATTTCTAGTCAATAATGAGATCTTCAGGCATAATCCTGCCCATCAGAAGTTGATATTCGGCATCGGCGTACACAGAGCTATATGAGCTTGGCATTGGAGGTCACTAAAGAATTCAGATGCGATTTTAAATTTTGATATGATAAATGTAAGTGAGACAACACCAGACCCGTCAAATAAAAGAGAAAATCGACAAAAATCTAAATAGATCCTCAGACATTCGTCATGTACAAGACTTTTAACATACATGTTGCTAAATGAAATGATTTTGAACAGTTTCATCTGATATTTTAGTTTTAACATTAAACTTTTCAAAGTATCATTCCAATAATAAGATTTACCCGTACATCTCTACAATTATTTCGAGATATTCTTGCTTCATTATTCCCGGAAATTACCGAACCTTGAACTGCTTCAAGTTAGTGGTCACGTGGGCATTTCACATATCTCTTCTCATATTGGGTGTTCAGCACCCTAGGCAGGCTTATACACACTCCCAAACAGACTTATTCGCAAATATTCGTTTTAGACGAATATCTGAAAAAGATTGAAATAAAAGTCATTTTGAAAATTATTTTTCTCCTTCCAATCCAACTGACCTTTGTTTTCTCGGACAATTTGTCACTTGTGAGAAGAATCAATTTTTTAAGCTTTTAAAAAATGTAAGTGCTATGACAAACTTTACATGGGAACATTTGCAAATAATCGACAAAAACAATTAATTCGATAAAAACTTTGCAAAAATATAATTAGTTTCTCTGTTATTTCTTCACAGGTTTTCCTGTAAGTATATATATATATATATATATATATATATATATATATATATATATATATATTGTGTCATCCACAGACAGCTGTTCCGATGTATTACATCTCTTCAGTGGGGCTATATACTTTATCCCATCCAGCACCGCGAGGCAGAATTGAAACCCTCACATCGGACCTGGAGGCCGATATCCTACTACGGAACTGGGTGGTCAGTAAGGCAGAAACTCCTCATCCACCAGAATGCTCTATTCCTATGGAAGAGTATTGCATAAGCTTACAATGGATGAGTTACCTCACCTGAATAGAGGAGCATTTATTATTGTGCCATCCACAGACAGCTGTTTCGATGTATTATATCTCTTCAGTGTGGCTATAGACTTTATCCCATCCAGCACTGCGTAGGCAGAATTGAAACCCTCAGAGGCCGATATACTACCTCTGGACTACGGTCAGTAAGGCTGAATTTAAGCGATATATTCATTTACGCAGAAACTACTCATCCACCAGAGTGCTCTATTCCTATGGAAGAGCCGGGAAGCCTGATTTAGCTCGCAAGATACGTTCCCAGTAAATAGTGTGTGGTAGGGGATAATGCGTGTAATAGCCGGGCACATTTTCTTAACAAGATTCAGTAGACAACTGCGGTACCTATGTTTGTATGCATAACTGAAATAATTCTATGCATTATTAGATTCTTTTCAACTTTGTCAAAAACTTTAGTGTCAAGCACTTCAGCTGAATAAAACAGTAAATAAAACCTTTATTTTGTTATCACGTCACATGTACTTGAACTTCAGGTAAGTAAGCAGTTGCCAAGAAAAAAAATTGTAAAAGGCATCAAAACTTTACAGGTCTGGTAAGTAACTTGATAGAAACCGTCATGTGACCAACGTCTCTTGGCAATATGCTGCGTTGATAGTGATCAATTAAAAAATTGAAAGAAGCACGTGATCAATGCTGGGTCGTGGTCACCAAAAGCTCGAATCTTCAAGAATTCAAGCGCGAACGCTAGATGACACAAGTTAAAGGACAAATTTAACAAAAGTTTGAATTTCAATTTTAACCTCCTCAAATTGAGGGTAATTTTCAAGACACAAATTTTTCCTCTAGACAATAATGAGTGACTGTTAAATTTTCCAGCCCTGTAGCTCTATCGGCGGAGCCTGTTTGCATGATGCATTAGTAGTGAGACATAGCAACCTAAAAAAATGAAGTAACCTATCTCATCAGTTGAGGTGACAGCTTTGGTTGACGGTTTTTAACTTAAGAAGCATTTTAGTTCAGTTAGTAGATCAGACAGACTATAAGTTTTATTTTTTACATCGTTTCTCATACTCTTCTGCTATCGCTTCAAGGTGTTCCGCTGATCTTGAAAAAAAATCTCGGCAAAAATTCTACAGCTTCAGAATTGACTGGATTATGACCCAAGTTTGAAGAACACAAAAATCAAAAAAATATTAAATCAGTATCGAACATTGAGAAGTTTAGTAAAAAAAAAAAATCAGAAACCTTTGGTTCAAATCCTGTCAATTATAGAGCTGTAGAAGGATGTTAAAATGATTATTTTGGAACGTGTCAGATCTTTCTTGCACTCACTATCTATCTATCTATCTATCTATCTATCTCTCCCTCTCTCTCTATATATATCTATATATCTATATATCTATATATCTATATATATATATATATATATATATATATATATATATATATATATATATATATATATATATATATCTATATATATATATATATATATATATATATATATATATTTATATATATATATTGTGGGAAGTTTTACAGTTTTAAACTCTAAACATCAAAACATTTTTCAATTTTTTTTTCGATGTCACTTCAGTCTGTTATTTCACAATATACGTTTATGTAATTTTTGTAATTTAATTTATGTGTTTTCCCCCCAATTTTATGTATACTTTTTTTCATTATTGTACAATGTGTAAAATGTCTCTTGTTGGAATCATCAGTTGTTTGCCATGTAACCGTTTCAGGGATTTTAAAATCATATACATACTAGCTTGGTAAAATATTTACGGAGTAAAAAAGAAGTCCCCTCAGACATGTAAACTAGTTTCCTTTTACTCAAGGGTGTTGCTTGAGATGTGGGGACCAAGAGGCTTGGTTTCGTCAGGAGCCCTGCCCGAATTTTTTTTTGTATAATGTCTGAGTGTATTTATTGTATAATATCAGTATAGATGCAGTAGGTGACAAACTATTCAAAAAGCACATGAGGCTCCTGTACATAGGGCATAGGGGACGTTTTAAAAAGGCCCAACATTGTTTCCCTGAAATTTCCTTCCATTTTGGACCTCTAAAACGGGTTGGGGCGGGGTAACCCCGTTTCTCCTGACCCCTCAAAAGGAAGAAAAAGCCTCCTATGACTTTTGACCCTTTGAAGTGAGGTTTCCCTACAATTCTTAACCCAAAAAGATGTGATAAGTCACTTATGACCATTTTCATTATCATCATTAGCCTGTTAGTGTCCATCGTTGGACATGAACCTTCCCAAAGATTCGCCAGACCTTTCTACCATGGGCATTGCAGAGCCAGTACTTTCTGAATTTATCCAACATGTCACGCCTTCTTACTTTCTGTCGGCAATGGTTTCGCATATCATCTCTGGGAATCAACGTTGTAAGTCGTGATGCCCAGCCGTTTCCCAACATTCTTGCAACATGTCTAGCCCATTGCCATTTGAATTTTCCAGTAGTTTCTATGATGTCTCGGACTCTTATTTTTCCTCTGATATATTGTGCTGTCCTATGATCTCTCCATGTGAGGTTGAGCATGGTTCTCTCGTGTGCACATATGATTTTCTGTTTGAGGGTCAATCTTATGGCTATGTTTGACGTTTTTTAAGATTATTATTTAATTCATTTTAATTTATCATAAATTAAGATACAGATAGCTGAAGTACCTATCTATGCCAGGTAAAATATTACCAGTGTAAAACAAATACTAAAACTTCTCGACATGTGAAAGAAAGTTTCCCTTCAATTTTGACCCCTTGAAGGGGATGTCTTTTTTGACCCATCCAAGGTTTACTTGATCGCTTGATAGTGAAAGTGAAGTTTACTTTCTACCTTGACCCCTGAGAGAAGAAGACAATCAGACACAAATCATATAGTAATAATGATGATAATAATAATAATGATGATGATGATGATGATGATGATAATAATAATAATGATGATGATGATGATGATGATGATGATGATGATGATGATGAAAAATATGAAAAATAAATATCTTGGTATTAATAAATACAAAGGCATACAACACTGTCAGACAAAAGAGAGAAATAAGAGAAGAATATTGTAGAAGAATAAGACAAATAATGAAACGGAATTGAACACGAAAAATGGAATCCCCATCAGTCTTTTAACGTCCGTCGTTGGAAGCAGACCTTCCCTAGGAATAACCAGATCTTGGGCGTTGCAGAGCCAATACTCTCTGAGATTGTCTAGTTCATCACTCCATCTCGTATTCTGCCGGCCTCGGTTACGCATATGATCTCCGTGAATCCTTGTTTTGAGTCGTCATATCTGTCGGTTGTCTGCTTCTCTTGCAATATGACCAGTCCATTGCCATTTGGATTTTCTAATGGATACTATGACATCCCGGACTCCTGTTTTCTCCCTGATATACTGTACTGTCTTGAGATATTTCCATGTGAGGTTGAGCATGATTCTTCCAAGTGCATGTTGCATGCTTCTCAGACTGAGGGTCAGTCTCTTGATTAGGTACCATGTTTCAGCTCCATGAGTGACTATTGGGGGGGATGCATTCCATTCTGGCACCCTAGACCAGAGTCTAAAAATTAAAAAAAACTACCAGGCCGACGTAGTAAGAAATGATGTGACCATATCATAGGACTTCACGATACATATTGATAGAGCTATAAATGCAACAGGCTGCATAATATAGTGAAAGACTTCAGAGGAAAAAAGAACGTGCCTTCTAGTATCTATGACTGGCCTAGCGGATAAAAAAATAACTCCAAAAATATATAGACCTTGAAATAGAAATTAGTTGAATGTAGTCATTCAGGGCCAAAATAATGCCAATTGTCGTTAGAGCCCTTGGATCACTATTAAAGGGACCATTGAACTTGCAGATAGCATACCTAGAAAGCCCAGTATATATGAAATACAGAAAATAGCTCTTACCTCCATAGAACACAAAATTAGAAAATTTCTGTCAATGTGATTGTATGTACGACACCTAGTATACATTTTATGTGTATATAGTATATAGAAGTTTGTTTGGGAAAGTTTTGTATCGTGTGTACATGAAAAGCCAAGACTGTCATAACTTACAAGTTTGTCGGGCTTAAGTCTCTGGTTGAGACCTGGCTGGTGATTTACTTATATCAAAGCACAAACATATATCTATATCTCTATCTATATATATCTATCTATATATGTATGTGTGTGTGTGATGAAATAACATTACACAGACATGTTTATGTTTCTACCCTCTTCGGGCCTATTAATCCGCCTGAAGAGGCCCAAAGAGGGCAAAAACATAAACGTGTTTGTGTAGCGAATTCACTTTCTACTATATTTCCATTTTTACTCTAAACTAACTTAACACTTCGAGTTTGAAGTTGAACGTATCGAACACGCTACGGAATAAATCCATCACATATCAGACATGGCTTTAGATCATAATATGCTATATTGCAAACCAGATTTGTACAATATATATATATATATATATATATATATATATATATATATATATATTAGTATTTCTACAGACTTTTCACCAAAATCAACACCTTGCCAGAAAACAAAGTCAAATGATACAACAATCTGAATTGTGATATCATTAGCAAGAATAAAAACTGGAATCGAACCTGCAACCCATCGGGGGGGGGGCACTTCAACGTTGTGTTGCTCTTACCATTGAAGCAAACAGCCGCCGGTAATGCAAAGGCTCAAATGACTCTTTCAACTCCAAATTCTCGTTTGGCTTTTTCACGGTCTATATCTGCTCTATTCGTTTCTTTGAAAGTGACGGTTATGTTATCAAGAAATGGATATATGATCCGACAGAATGATTTTAAATAGGAGTTTCTATATAATATAACGCAATTTATAATCATTCTGTCAGGACGCATATCCATTTCTTAATAGCATATATATATATATATATATATATATATATATATATATATATATATATATACATATATATATATATATATATATATATATATATATATATATATATATATGTGTGTGTGTGTGTGTGTGTGTACTAAAACAAAAGAAAAAGAAGAAAAAAAAACCTACACAGTATTTTGGTGCAAGTCTAACACTACCAAAATACTATATAACTGTTCACCGATGAAAACAAATACTTCCCGGATTTAACAATTAACTATTCCAATTATTCATATATATATATATATATATATATATATATATATATATATATATATATATATATATATATATATATATATATATATACGTACATGCGTGTGTGTGCTGGTGTGAATAATATTGATTTTTATTCCATGGTTCAGAAAAAGACACCCCTTCTCAAATATGACAATAACAAGGTCAAGGACTCTCTACCAATTCTTCCCACGGCAGAGGCATTCTTTCAATTCCTGATATAATATCAGAATCCTGTTCAAGACTTTATTCATGTTCTTCATAATCTCCAAGAGATGAAAGGGTTCGGCCTCGATGCACCTCCAATGTCCCTTCATCTTCAAAGTGATCACTGTAAACAGTGTCTCTTTGATTTCCGTCGAGAAATTCGCTCAAAGCGTCCAGCTCATCTTTACGATGACCAGCATTCCTTTTATAGTAATTCAGATGAGGTGTCGTGCCTCATCAAAGAATAGGTGTATTTAAACTGGTTACTACTCAGGTTCCCAAACTGGGTTCTGCGGACCCTTCAGATAGGCGGAGGCGGGAAAGGTTTTACTGTCCGGTATCCGTGAGCTATGTCAACATTTAAGGTTGCCGTGTAAAATGTATAATTACTTACGATACGATTGATAGAGATATGCTCTCAATAAACATGCCAACAGACAAAAGAAAAAAAATGAAAAGGAAGGCGCCAAATTTGTATAAAAATGATTTTATCGTCAAGATATATGCTATTAGTAAGTTGAAAAATTGGAGAAACAACCCTTTTTTGTTTTTTCAAAGATTGTGTTTTCTGGCTTGGCAAATATTGGAAGTGAGTCCTAATTTCCTTAGGAATCCTACTCTAGTTTAAGCTTTGTTTAATTAATGTTCAAAGTCGAGGATAGACTATTGGTACATCTTGTGTATGTTTTCTTCCTCAGTTCATGTAGGTGTTGGACTTATGGTGCTTTTTTAGTGGAGAAGGGGCGTGATATCGAGTTCTACTTGGACATTCGCTGGGTAACGAATGAAGCACATGTTGAAGTTCCCAAATAAGAGGAGAACTACTTCTGTTACAGTATTATTTGTGATATCATCTGCTCGTACCTAGCTTACGTTTTGTGTGATACATACAGGAAATATCGGCTTATGATTCGACCCCAAAACTGATTTTAATCCATGTTTAGTCAAATGATCATCGGATAAGTCGATTCTCCGACATATTTCAGATTTAAAGAAAATACTAAAACTTACAGACATGTAAGAAAAAGTTTCCCTTTAATTTTGACCCCTTGAAAACGGGGAAGTCTTTTTTGACCCATCAAACGGAACGAAAACGTTCACCCTTTACTTCAGACCCCGTTTAGACGAAAACAAAATTTACTATGAGTTTTGACCCCTGAAAGGAAAAGGAAAAAGTCTCCTTCAGTTTTTGATCCTGTAAAGGAGGCTGTCTTCCAATGATACTGACCCCTTAATGAGAAACGAAGTTTTCCGACATAAGACAGTGCTGCTCCTATTCGGGTGTCAAGCAGGATTTAAACAGTCTAGTATGATCCATTAGGGAAGATTTTTTTTTCTTAAACTGATACACCAGTTCATACGGTATATTTAAAATCAGACTTTAGGCTTACTCTGTATTTTTTTTTTTTTTTGAAAGTTAATAAATTTCAGTCTGATGCATTGGCGTCCAATAAATATCTGTGTGGGTCAAGCTGTACTATGATGAAGTTTTATTATGTTTTAAGTTATTTTCTTAACGCTCCTGTCATTATTGTTCTTAATTTTAATCAGTAGTGATAGATGGGTAATGATTAAAAAAATAGAAGGCGCCTGTTTTTTCCCTTCTTTATTTTGTAACGAAACAAATAACTGGCTGGTTTTCAGCAATCATATTGAGTATGAAGTACATACCTAGAATGTACGTTTTTGTTGATTTCTCTCCTCCTTTTTTTTTCTGACATTACCATAAGAGTTTTCTAATGTATTCTATGGAATCTCCGACTCCCGTTTTTTAGTAATATACTATGCTATCGTCATCTCTTCATGTGAAGTAAAGCGTGATCTTTTGGGGGTGCTCATCACTTTCATGAATAGGTTTTACACGCATTGCAGTGAATCAAATAGGTCCGAGAGAAACGACAGAGAAAAGTTCTCCAACAATATCTAATCAAAAATCTTATCTCATACAATAAAGCAAGCAATAAAATTTCTTTCTTAAGTTTGAAATTATTAAATGAATTAATTGAAATTATTTGAAAAGACCGATGTACTGGGAAAAGCCTCTAAAGTAAACTGGAAAACACTCAAGGAGTGCGTACCTCTGTCACCGTCATTGTCAGAAGTATTCGTTCATTGATCCCAAAAGTTTAATCATTCTTTCCGAAACCAATCGTCAACCCCTTCCATGAAATTTCATTGGATTTTTGAGAGAACTTTTGGAGATATCACGTGAACATATGAGCCTATACTAAAATGTATGAAAAGAAAGACCGGAAAAGGCCTAGCTGCTGGAGAGTAAAATTCCATTTCTACTTCTTTATCGACTAAAATTTCATTGAAATCCATTAAGTACCTTCGGAGATATCATGTGGATAGACAGCATATATATTCGGTCACGTCATTCCACGCAACCGAATACATATGCCTCCCTAACTCCGTTTTCAGATGTAACAAAAGAGATTACGTTTGTTGTAATGGAGTTATGCATCTTGAAAAATGGAATGTCCCCTGTTAGATTAAAGAAGCTTTTAGTGACGAAAGAAGAATTAAAAGAGCAGCAGGCTTCAGTCAGCTATGATATCATCAGGTTGCGTGCCAATGAAAAATCCTTAATTCCTGTGTTAGAGGAAAAAAAATCAGAGACATGACATAAAAGTGAAAAATGTAATTGAAATAGAAGATTGTTGACGATTTTTTCTTCTTCAAGATATTGAAAAAAATTCTATGAAGACGTCTGCTATTGACTACTACATTTTGTTTTTATTCATTTATTTAGTGAATAAAAATGCCCCAATGGGCATCTTCATATACTATTTACGTTACGTGTTCAACATGAAAACACACATTATTATAAGTTATAAAAATGTACGAAACTTACTCACAATTTTACCAGTACATAGGGACATTTATCACGCACATTTTATTCATCTATTTTTCCTAAATCTATCTATCTATTTATCTGCGAGATGATTTGATTTGATTCAAAACCGCCAACCAAAACAGTAAACTTAGTCATCGTAGGTTTTAAAATTTTCAAGTGATTCTGGCTGGCTATGTATGTGTACAGACCGCACCGATGGAGCTAGAGGGCTAAACATCTACTCCTTATTAAGTCTAGAAAAAGACTTTTTTGCTTTTAGAATATATCCCCAAAAGCTTTTAGTTTCAATTTACTGTGTGAGTTTATGCTAAACTTTCCTTTTGTTTTTGTCAAGCAGGGTTCGTGCTTGTTTTTTTTTGTTGTTGAAAATTCAGACATTTTGATGATCAATGCTTAACAAAAGGCGAGAGAAGTAAGCTGATCATTGATCACCCCTTTTCCCATTTTTTTAGACGATCACATAACATAGCATGCTGACAAAAGACGTCGGTAATGTGACGGTTTCTATCGGGTGACTAACCAGACCTATTCTATTTGCCTTTTCTGTATAATTATCTCCCTCCTGTATCAATTTGCAAGGGGGGAGGCTTCAAATATTTGAATATAAATCGGGTTTTTTCTGCCTAGAAAGGAGCCTGAAATGAACACCTACACTTTATAGTCAGTCATCAAGAAAGGACAAGACTTCGTTGTAGACGAATCAATAGTTGTAAGTCAATTCACACCGGTCTATTCAACCGACCTTTGTACTTCTACTGTGACTGATTTGCTGAGTGATTCTCTTGGCTGATTAATTAACACCAGAGAGCCTGATCATTAACCACAAAGGGAAAGTTTTGCAGCATGTTTATTCTACATGAAGTGGTGGTTAATCTATTTTGAAATATTATGTTGATATGCTACGACGTCAGGAACCAGTATGACCTGTCTCAGCGAGTGCACAACCATTTCAACCAGGAGCTACCAGCTCAACTAAATGACAAAATCAACCTGATTTATCGTTATTCGATAAACACTGCGATCTCTCCCGAATCACCAACAATAAGGACACCCCTGAGTTCTTTGAACAGTCCAGAAATAGAACTATCATCTTCATCATCATCATCATCATTAGTAGCAGCAGCAGCAACTTCCTTTGAGCATCTATCGTAGACCTTCCCTAAGATTCGCCACACCTCTCTATCTTGGGTGTCACAAAGCCAGTATTTTCTGAATTTGTCAAGCCTATCACGCAATTTTACTTCCTGTCGGCCACAATTTCGCATATGATCTCTGGGAATCCATGTTGTGAATCCAGCGGTTGTCTGACATTCTTGCAACATTTCCACTCTATTGCCATTTGAATTTTCTGATGGTTTCTGATACCTCATACTTCTGTCTTTTCTTGAATATACTGTACTGTCATGATCTCTCCATGAGGGGTTGAGCATAATTTTCTCATGTGCACGTTGCATGGTTCTCAGTTTGAGGGTCAATCTTTCGGTTAGGTTCCATGTCTTTGCATTGGCAGTATACTTTTTTTTAGGACTAGTTGGATTTGTGTGTTCTTGAAAAGCGAGATTATTCTATCAAATGCTTGTCTATCAATTTTGATTCTTCGCTTTATTTCTTCTTTTGAGGATTTCATTGATATTCGTTGTTTGTCCCCATGGTTGGTTATCACGAAATAGTCAAATGCCTTGGAGATGGTTTTGATATGTTTGTACATCTGTTGCATGTTGACTTCCCATTTTAAAAATGCAATTGAGATTCAAAGAATTTTCGTCTTGAGTTCTGTCCTGTTTTTTTTTCTAGAAAGAATAAAATCCAAATATTTGTCTATTTAAAAAAACGAATTTTCAACCTTGAATCGAGCTCTCAACATAGAGTTTTTAGCTGCAAAATACACATTTTGGTTGCATTTTAGTTGATATTTTAGATTACTTTTCCAAAATTTAAAGTCTGTAATCGAAAAAAAAAATCCTAAACATAAAGTATTATTCTTATGATGTTTAAAAGATTAGAAATAGTTACATACATCATATTAACAAAACTGTGCAGAACGTCACGACTTTTTTCATGAATAAACAACAAATACTTTTTTTAGTGGTGTTGAGGGCTAATCTGTCGACACTTTGCTAATGTTATGCGTAATAAATCTATAAAAAAAGTGACAGGTGACAAGTAAGGAAAGCAGTATTTGTCACCATTTCGAACATTTGAGGCCATCTGTTCTATTTTGTTTTTTCAATTTCAGTATATTTCTTTTTGTTCAAACTCTATATTTTTCATTCTATTTACCCTGGGGTACCATGGAATCGTCATCACGAAGACCACAATTTTCACTATTGTTTCAAATTTTCATGCCATCGAGAAGAGTATTCTTTTGTGATGATACAAACAAATCAGCTCAAATATGGCGCTTTTATACACTTGTGGTCTTCCGTAGAAAATCGTCACTCAATTGAAATACATCAAAAACACCTGAAAAAAATAATACTTTCAGTAGTTGTTTTTTTCTAGTTTGGTTTCTCGCCTTTGTTACATTATTACCTCAAAATCTCAGCAGTGGCATCCGGGTGGAAGAATAAAACAAGAATTTTCAAACGTAATCGATTTAAAAAAAATCTCCTAAAATTCTCTTAAACTTGGAATAAATGTGAAGATTTTACCTTTCTGCAGATAATAACCATAAATTTGAACCTGATGAAATTAAAAAAAAAAAAACATGTTTCGACAAAGAGCAACACTTTCACTTTATTTTCCTGTTTTTCGAATTTCTAAATAACATTTTTTACCGACACAATTGAGCTCTTTCTTTCAAAAAGGTGAACAGAATTTATATCTAAATGGACTTCGATTTCACATATGCAAGAACAATGCGTAGTCCGTGGCTGTGAATTTACCAAATCATTGAATGATTTAAAGGGGGTGTATAATCACAAGGAAACGATTTGTTTCCAGAAATTTGGTATAGAAACATATTCAGAATAAGTGTCATTCTTCATTAGATGAGTACTGAAAGATTTGTTGAAATCCAATGAGTAGGTGTTTTTGTGAGTGAAAACTTCGGAGATTTTTCCTATTTTGATTGCTACTGCAAACGTTTTGTTTACATAGACACGGCATTGATGCACTTTATATTCAAATATATCTCCGCTCCTATAAGGGATGAACAAATAATCTTTCACCTCATATTCTTTTACCAGTTTTTATTCTTGCTAATGAAACCAATATTCATATGAGTTTTATATGATTTGGACGTTGTTTTCGACATGGTATCGATTTCCAGTAAAAAGTCCACAGAAATGCCTACATTATATATATATATATATATATATATATATATATATATATATATATATATATATATATATATATATATATAGATAGATAGATAGATAGATAGATATAGATATATAGATAGATAGATAGATAGACAGATTGATTGATAGATAGATAGATAGATAGATAGATGGATATAGATATAGATATATATAGTGAGAGATATAGATATATATATATATAATTAAAATGATGGATTACTCAAGACAAATTTGTTTCATATTTCTTATTGATTTTGATAATCCCAGAAGCGAGAAAAAGAATTGTCGTTTTGTGTTTATAACAAATTCATGTATATATCTTTTTTGTTAAGTACTTTCGACCATCATGGATATTTTCCAAGGTTAGTTTTGAAATTGCAAAGCTGTGTTTGTTGAAAATTTTCAATTTTCAACCGTATTCGACATCTCGAGTAAACCATGTCACTTCAGTTTGTTGTAAGTTGTTCAATTCGATCTGTTAATGGAAGGTATATCCTAAAGTTGATTATTGATATATATTGTTATGTTATTTTTTTAAAGGCACTCTGGGATGTTGGCACCAATTTTATTTGAGATTTTGTTCATTTGAGGTTTTTTAGTTTTGATATTTGAAGCCTTTTTTATGTTCGAGTTTACGATGATATTCATGTGTTTCAGTGATTACTTTGCTGATATTGGAGAAGAAGCAACTGTGTATTTGTTTCAAGTATTGGCAAATATAGCTAAGGTCTGATAGATTGCATTTTAGTCTTCTTGATATTGTTTTGGTTGAATATTCTATATACGTAGTATTGTAAGGAGGTGCATCCTCCCTACTGTGTATCAAAATACGTACGTATATAGCTTTAGTTTTTTGTAGAAGTTTTTTCTAGTGGGGAGCGAGTCATCGGGTATTAGGAGGTTTAAAGTTTTAAATATTTTATAGTGAATTGTTAGTATCAGATGTTTATTGCTGTCAATGGCAGATAAGTATCAGTGGATTATATTTTGTATTGCCTTATATTATTTTGGGAAATTAAGGTGCATTTGATTACAGTAGTTGCAAGTTGATGCTAGTATTTTTGCTTTGATTAGGGGTGTTATAATTCTTTTTATATGTTGTACTGTTTGTTCATCAATTATATGGTTGGTGAATCTGTTATTGATAAGTGTTTGCTTAATGTTATTTTGTAATTTGTTATAGAATAGTTTTTTTGAGGAGGATATTAGTTTTTCACGATTAATTAGATTTTTATTACGGCTTTTTCATAGCTATTTGGGCATATACAGTTATAATTGAGTTGACAGGGGTGAGTGGTAGTGAGTTTTATTATATGAAGAAGTGATATTAGCGTTATTAGAGTTGATTAGTACATCTACGAAAGGGTTTTTTTTAAATGTTTTTGTTCAATTCATATGTGAAGCTAAAAGCTAAAATATTTGGAATTGTAGTTTTAGTTTTTCGATTTCCTTTACGTTTTTAGCTTATATCAGAATGCTATTAACATAGCGTAAGTAAATAGTGGGTTTAGTTAGATTGTTGAAAATATTGTTTTCTAAATTTGCTGTGAAGAAGTTAGCAAATGTCGATATTGTTCGTAAAAACTTGCATAAAGGGAAGGTTGCTAAGCTAAGTATACGATGATAGCTTTTCAGCTTTGAACACAAGATATATAAAAAAAACAAACGTTTTTTTTTTTTAAATTTTATGTTATTTCAGCCAGTTATTTTCCAATATCTGTTAATATGATTTATGTAGTTCTTTTTCAGTGGTTTTTATGCTTTACACAGAATTTGATATTATGGTAGTACGTGTGGATCTTTCTTGATGGAATTGTCGATTGTTTACCATGTGACCGTTTTGGGGATTTCAAAACAAAACAGTTATATCAACACGGCTCCCCAGCAGTGTTGATCAAGCTCTCCCTCATGAGCTATGAATTTAATATATTGCTATATTCTATTATTTTTAGAGTCCTGTCATAATACAAGTAATTTATTTCATTTTTTGTTAACGTAGGTTTCCCAAAAACGTAAATTATGATGAGGGATTATCAAGTATATCCATAGACGTGACTCG
Source organism: Thysanoteuthis rhombus (assembly GCA_963457665.1). Classification (NCBI taxonomy): domain Eukaryota; kingdom Metazoa; phylum Mollusca; class Cephalopoda; order Oegopsida; family Thysanoteuthidae; genus Thysanoteuthis; species Thysanoteuthis major. The sequence goes on from OY735225.1 coordinate 11,771,000, forward strand.
TTTTTCATGTCACTTCTATTGAATGTTTACCTATATGAATATTAAATCTGTTGTATATATATATATATATATATATATATATATATATATATATATATATATATATATATATATATACATCAATGATTTCGCGGTCTAATGATGAAAAAGGAATTTGTTTTGCACAACAGATATTTTTCATCATAATTTCTCTCATAGTCAATGCACTTATAGGTAAGAGGTGAACATTAATCACATAAATCAAGCATCATATATTGAAAAATTACTACCAAAATTCAGCTTATAACCATGTGTCCAGCTGAAGACTTATTGAACTAAAAGTGAAACTTTTAAAAAGAAATTTCGAATGTCGATTCCTGAGGGTAGACAGAGCTTGTTCATTCTCCAACTCAGTTTGGTGTTTGGGTAATTGTTTGGATGCGGTTCACTAAAAAGCGACCTGACTACTATGGACCCTGTACATGATAGAAGTGTAAATCGCCTAATATGCAGATAATTTGGAACAAATAGGAGACAGTTTTTTTTATACATTTACACGAGTTCATGTGAAAAAATACTACTTGAGATGATAAAGAAAATTTATTTAACTTTTTTATGATATTGATTTTAACTATGTATTCATTTTGTGTTACAAATATGAAAAAATATCATTTTTTTGTTTAATACAACCCCAACCCTAATAATAACCCTAAGTCCAAACCCTAACACTAACCCTGAGCCCTTGTCCTTGCACAAACCCTGAGTAATATTCTTCGTTGTTAAATTTAATAAAATACTGATTTATAAGGTCAAGTTTTCTGCATAATTTATGCTTTATACTTCTATCATGCACATCGTCCCTAATAATAAGTTCCTTTTTTGCGAACCTCATCCAAACAATTACTTGGCCTTGCACCAAACTAAGTTGAGGTTGGTAAATATCAACTATGGCAGTCAACGAGATAGCTAAGAGATGGGCTCCATTGTTTTCTTTGTTACACAGCTGCTTTGAAGTTGAAGGGTTTGCTAGTTAGTGCTTAGTTCTAAAGAGGAGAAAAAGGACGGAAGGACCCGATTGTTACCGAAGGGTTTTTTTGACAACAGGAAGTCCTTAGTCACTCGCTTCTCCCTTTTCAACTAATCACACCCGGATGTGACGTCATCCCCCGGGGAAACTATGTCCACAAAGAAGACCAGTTTTGATGACCTACGCCTTCCAATATGATTATCCAATCGATGATTATTGATCAGTTCGATTGTGGAACGCGTTTAATATGTATTGTTTGATTTTATGTCCACAGGGACTGGTGATGGTATGGGGTTCGTGGAAAGGTGCAATATGGCGTTGGTTGGGGTGTTAACGCTGGAATAACAAAGCCTGATGACTTTTGGAAGATGCTGCTATCCGAGTGGTGAGCAATGCAGAAAATGGAATCTGCAGGTCGAGTTCAAACACCCTTTTGGATAATCTAAAGCCCTTAGGAAAGACAAGAATCCATTTCTTCTCTCCCTAGCTATGAGTAAATAGTAAACTGAGATGAATGACGCCCCTCCGGATGTTTGTCGCCTTCAAGTCAATTTTCAGATCGCAAACCTCGTAGAACTTCCAAGTCCAACCTGATACGGAGGGTGGGGGCGTGAAGAACCTTTGTCATATGAAATGGCTGGGGTGCTGGGATGGCGCAGGGGCATTGTTTATTTTAAACGGTGTTTTTTGGTGTTTATATTGAATAAAAAATACCTTTAAAGACATAAATCACAGGAAAGATTACAGAAGGATGTTTATCGCACGCACATTTTTACTCTATAATAAACGTTGAAAGTTAGCCGAGATGCTGGGTCGTACCCGTTATATTCAATAAATATTTCATTACACCGGAAAACGACATGGCTGACACAGCGTTGAAGGAAAGATGCTCGAATGAGCCTACCACATGATGCATTCATTTCACTTGTTAAATACTGTTGTCTCTGAGGACTGTGTTGCCATTGGACTAATCATCATCATCATTGCCCTAAACATCCTCATCCTCACCAGCTAGTTTGATGCTGGACAAAGGTCTTTCTAATCTCCTTCCATGACGTGCGTGATTGCACTAATCTCTGCTATGTCTTACATACAAACTTCACCATCTCCATCTTTTGTCTGGTCTTTTCTTACTGTGTTTACTGTTCCACGCAATCCATCTGTTGTCCTTCCTTCTAGCTATGTGTCCTGCCCATCTTCATTTTTGCTGCTTAATTATTTGTACGATATTCACCACCAGTACGCTATAGCTGGTTATTATAGTATATTTTACGTTTTAAACATTTTTTTTACATTATGTCTCTATTTATACCTAATCCTTTCCAGCCAATCGTTATGCACCGTCTTATTTCATTTCCATGATCTATATGAAAGCTTTATTGCCTGACCAAGGTGAATGTATTCTTTAAGTTCTCCAACTAAGGCTCCACCGTCTATTCTTATGTGACCAATGTTGTGTCATAAAATTTACGTACGCCTAAACTCTACCCTCTTATCCCTAGGGTTGCGTCCTTTAGAAAACTGTGTATTTAATGATTTTCCTTGAAATCTTAATACTGTCCAGAATTACTTCAAAGAATCTCCTCCGAACGATTCTTTATGGACTATTGACGCCTTGCTGCAGACTTACGACTTTTCCAATCATTTTTCCTTATCGCTTTCATTATCTCTAGACTTAATTTTATGACTTCATTAATTAGAACTGCATCGATTGTTTCCTTCAGTTGCTTCTTTCCGATGTCATATCTCTAGACCAGTGGCTCTCAACAGTTTTTATCCCATGACACACATCAACAGGTCAATAAATTCCATGCCCCCTTCGCTGTAAAAAAGAAAATTCAATTATGGCATTCTTTGTTATTATTATTGGATGAAGTATTGTAACATTATTTTTTTCATTATCAAATTTAATCAGTTTTAAGCTCCATCTTAATTTTAGTAGTAGTTTCCATACTACTGTCAGTAGATGGCCCGATTTGAAAGTTCTAGAAATGAAAAGAAAGGTAAAACTAGTCAATTTTAACAAAAATAGTTATTTACTTATACATCACATAACAAATTCTCTGTAAAAATACTGATGTATGAACTTAAGGGAACTTACTGAAATTTATGCTATTTTTTTGATTGTGTGAATTTTAATTACAATAACTGTTATATCAAATCAATTTAGAACTTTGTATTACATAAGTTATTTTGAAATCTATAATAAAATTAGTTATTAATAATATTCTGTAATTAGAAAGTAATACTGAGGTATAATAAAGAACTATTCAATTAAGCTTCAACAAAAATCAGTTTTGAGCCGAGGAACACCTTTTGTTATTCACAGCCAAATTTAAAGTGCACCCTTATTCCCAATATATTGTTCAGTTGTTTTGTTGTTCGGAAAAATGACCGTTTTTTTATTTGTTAATAGTTTTCATTGAGGCCATGTGGAATCCACTGATCAAGGGTTTTTTTCACTTTACAAATTTGCCCTATTTGGTCTGATATGGTCTCAACGCCAAACACCCAGTATCTGTGGCATTTCTCTGATAATATGGCGTGGGTTTTGTTCGACTAACATTTCCACTTATTCACTTCAAATTGCAGATGGACGTCCTCTGACCTCTTGAACTTCGAGACTCAAATCTCCACAACAAAACATTTGAAACCAAAGCAGCACAGTTACCATTCTTCGATTCCATACTAGGTTAATATTCGACGCTGTCTGAGACGCATTGTGACCAGGGGCGTATGGTGCTTTGCATAACGGGTGTGCCCTAAGCTACGGATGCACAAGGATGTAAAAATATTTTAGTTTCTATAAAAAGCGATGGATAGTTGAAGCCTTCCTGGTGCAGTGTAGGGGAGGTGGTCACGATTGTAAACTGTAAAGTTTCACACCCATGCTCATTCGATGTTACAAATGGCAAACAACTAAAAAGAAATAAGAGAACTAATTTTAGTGGTACCAATTTTTTAAATTCCTGCTATTCGTGGGTGCTTAGTAAGACATAAAAGAGGCAGAGAAAAAAGCTTTTAGACTTTTTAAAATTTTTTAAAAATAAATCCTTAAAGGCTTATTCTGACTGACACTCGTCAGAAGATGAGGCATCACAAAATGATCAGGATAAACTTTCTGACATTGTTTCTAATTGTCCATATTTTTACAGGCACTATGATATTTTTTCTTTTTGAGCATTCATAGCTAAGAGCACACCCGTGATACCAAGCACTGTACACCACTGTTTGCAACTAGATTATACTTCTACAAGGGGATGACACCCAACTCCTCTTTCATCATCTTCGTGTTTAAGGGTCCTCAGCGTCTACGGATAACCCCAAAATAAACGGTAAATATTAGTGAAAAGAACATATCTGGTAATCAAAACGAACTATAAATGCAAAACCTAGACCGTTAGAATACAAGATGGAAAGATGAACTACTAGACAAATTTTAAAAAATGCTGGCCCTGCGACTCTCATGATAGAGAAATGTGGCTGATCCTGGGGAAGGTCTATGTCCAACGACAGACGATGAAAGACTGATGATGATAAATGTAGGTACGATAAACTATAACGATGTTGTAGGACACGAGTAATATTGGTATAATATATTACCGTAATGTTGTAGTTCATATCTAGAAGTTGTTATCTCGAATCAGCCATTTTCCCCGGACGCCAACAATATTCAAATTGCCTCTTTGAAGGGAGTGCATCCCTCGTTCACAATCAATGATCAAGACTTAATTTTACGATCTTATTAATTAGAATTTCATCGACCAAATTTCGCGGCGACTGTTGCTCTCCCCCACTAATGTGATAATCAAATCTTTGCGGCATATCCAAGCACAGACGATTAATTGCATCAATGTGTTTCATAAAGAAATGTCTTTATCAAGTGATGCCCATTCTAACAGCTCGACCGAACGTCAGAAGATAAAACAAAAAGAAAATTTCCTTCAGAGGCGATTTCCACTCAATCATCTTTCTAGAAATCGAATCTTCAGAAATGTGCCAAACAGCTTGCACCCTAGACACAGAAAAAAGTGTTACTCTGTGAAACTTAAAAGAAAAATACTCTAATTTGTTACACGTAAATTCATTAGTTTATTTCGAGGTAATGTTTATCATATCTAGTCAGAAATTTACTTAAAGACTAACTAATAATTTTTTTATAAAGTATTTTTTCAAGTAGGTTCATAGAAATCTTACGCAACACTTTCTAGGGTGTAAATATAAAATAATTATAACTTCTGCAACCAGACCGTTACTGATCTTTCAATAGTCCGGTTGTATACACTAAGTGCTGGGTTGACGATGATTCATAATTTGATTATTATACGGTATTATTTC
>OY735225.1:11781343-11791425 GCA_963457665.1 Thysanoteuthis rhombus
CTGAAAATAAGGATTTTTCTTACTGATTATTGCTCAACAAAAGAGAGAAGTAAATTATTCATTAATCACCCCTGTTTCCATTTTTTAATTGATCTCCCCCAACATGACGTGCGACAAAAAGATGTCAGTCACGTGATTGTTTCTATTGAGTGATCAACTAGACCTGTCTTCTGTTCATTTCTATTGATTCTTACGAAACTATCTCCTTCTCTCTCGCTCTCCTACCATTCATTTCCCCCCCCCCTCCCTTATTGGGCTTACTTCTCTCCCCCGTCTCTCTCACTATCTATCTAAAAAAAACATCGCCTTTCATCAATCTCTCTTTCTCTCACCAATTATATTCCTTCTCCCTTACTTGTTTTCACTTTTCTCTCTCTTTGACAAAATATCGCATTCTCTCTGTCTGTCTTACCATCTATGATCTACCGCCTCTTTTTGGGATCATTCGTCCCTCATTTTCAAAAAATGTTTTTCCCTCTCCCTTGCTCTCTCTCTCTCTCCCTCTCCCTCTCTTTCTACTCTCATTTTGTATTGCACACTTCTCCTCCTCCTTCTTCTTCTTCTTCTTCTTCTTCTTCTTCTTCTCCTCCTCCTCCTTCTTCTTCATCTTCTTCTTCTTCTTCTTCTTCTCCTTCTTCTTCTTCTTGTTCTTGTTCTTGTTCTTGTTCTCCTCCTCCTCCTCCTCCTTCTTCTTCTTCTTCTTCTTCTTCTTCTTCTTCTTCTTCTTCTTCTTCTTCTTCTTCTTCTTCTTCTTCTTCTTCTTCTTCTTCTTTGTTCCGTTTCCCTTTCTAAGGCTTGCCTTACTCTTTATTTACATATTTTGTCTGTTTCTACATCTTCTCAATTCTCTGTTTCTGTCTATCTGTCTGTCTGTCCGTCTGTCTCTCTCTCTCTCTTTCTCTGTTTCTCTATCTCTTTTTTGTTCCCAGCGGGAAAAAAAAAGCCCTCGGGGACTATCATTCGCCATGTCCGTCTGTCGTCGTCGTCTCTTTTCCCCCAAATGGATTTGATTCGTAATTCCATATTGGATATCAGAGAAGTTTTGTACATACACTTCTGAAGAGATTATACGGGGAGCGGGGGGATTTATGGCCGATCCAAATATTTATTAAGATTTTATAAGCAAAAAATCCGACTTACCGGTCTTAATGAACAACTAATTCTCTCTCTCTCTCTCTCTCTCTCTCTCTCTCTCTCTCTCTTTTCCAACTGTTTTCTCTCGAGGATCTATTAATTCTCAAGTTTGTTTTTGTCTTTGACTGACTCATTTCTACTCAGAACCAACCACAGTTTTCCTCTAATCATTTTGATTCTCCCTGATACAACGGAGCAGAATCGTCTAAAAATACTGTAACACCCGAAAAAAAAGTAACACTCGATTTGTTCCCAAAGCTATTTATGAGTACAACGGGAGGGTTTGTTGGAGTATCGAACGGCCGGCACAATCATAAGACCTAATTCCTCTAGATTTCCTTCTGTGAATAGGTCCTCAAGAACAAGAGGTATGATACATAACTAATCATCACATCAGCGTTGAACTTTGTCAGAATGTCTGCAGATCCGTGTCTTACCGACTGAATAAATGCGACACATTAAACTTTATTTTTACGGCTTCCGTTTTGTCGCTACGGACACTGGGACGACACTGGAGTGTCACGTCCAGGGCATATGCCTGTGCTAAGCGTACGGAGATCCTAGAATTCCAAGTCGTCAGAATTCCCCAGTAGTTTAAAATCATCCTGTAGTCTAGAATCAGGTCGCAGGAGCTGCTAGGAAGGTGTCGAATAGGACGTGAAACGTGAAACCACTTTAAGGGGGTTCCACTACCTGGTTTGGAATCAGAGTTGTTGTCCTTTTCCTACTCTGGTTGCCTTCCCAAGGCTTAGGAGTTCAATCAGCCCTGCTATACTATCCATACAAAGGATTCATGTCCTCCCCAAGGGCATTGTCCACGCCTTTACTTCAATTGCAACGGCAATTCCATCCTTACATGCAACGCATTGCATATTTCTATGTTTATTTGATCCGTTGTTCGTTGATTGCCTTAATAAAATCGTCTTAAAATTTAGTTTTTACTTTTGAGAAAAATCGGGACTTACTTTTGGGATAGCCTGTATAAGCATTTAGTGGAGCTGTTGGCAAACACGTGCCGTCAATGTAGTGCTATCAATTTGCCAAGCCGAGTCTTCAAGCAACATCAAACGCTTTGCTCTTGTTCCTACCCGCATTCCACCCCTAATTCAACAAATTAAATCACTGCAATATCTAGCAAAACGTTCACAACTGCTACTGGATATGATTAACTACATCTTTTTACATCCGAATATTTTGTGTTTAGATTTTAGTTTCTTCGATTATTTTACCGAGGGTGGGTTGGGATGGCTGTGGTGGGGGAGAGAGAAATGGTCCGCTTTCTGGTTTTGGGCATTTCTTTATTCGTTCGCGAGTTAACAAAATACAAGACGGTGAAAGGAAGGATATCTGTTCTGCCGTCGACTCTTTACCGAATCTTCTGCGACAATTTTGCAAAAAAATCTCATATTCTGTAAACTTTTCGCGTCAGCAATTTTGACATTCTCCCGGATTCTCCAGAGAAGACGAGAAATAGAAGCTGGGAACACACACACACACACACACGCACACACAGACATATCCATCACATTTTTATTTATTTAATTATATAGCTCTATTTTATTAATATTGTGCAAAATATTTAAAACACAACTAATCTTACCTATATACATACATACATACACACACACACGCGCACACACACACACACACACACACACATATATATATATATATATATATATATATATATATATAGCATGTCACACAATCTTTCTTGTGTTAAGGAATGCTGTTCTTAACAATCATTAGAAATAGTCGATTTAAACTGTCACTAAAACTGTCAACACAGGTCTCTTCAGTTTCCAAGTTGGCCTGGCTGTCTGTCTGTATATATTTGTATCTCATATACAGGTCACATCAATGGAGCTAGAAGGCTGTAAATCACGAAATTTGTTCCTTATTATGTTTAGGAAGAATAGTTCATTTATTTATTTTTTCAGGTTCCCCCGGATAGGTTTTCAATGGGAGTTCAATTCATTATATAAGTGTATGCTAAATTGCTCCCTTAGTTTGTGTCCGGCAGCATTCACGCACTTTTCTTAAAAATTGGTACTATGTTAGTGATACCAATCCAACAAAAGACTATAGAAGTGATTTATTATTCGGTCAGTCGTTTTCCCCTAATTTTTGATTGATCATCTCCAACGAGACATGCTGGCAAGGCACGTTGGTCATGCGACAGTTTGACTGACTAACCAGACCTGTTTGAATAGTGTTCACGTTCAGTTAAGAAAAGAATTAATAGAATGAAGTCATGAAAACAATCCATCTTGTATTCAAAACTTTCTAAGAATAAATATGGACAGGAATAAATTCTATTTATGATATCCCTGACATTTTCCACTGGGAAAAAATCTAAAATAGAGTAACGAAAAACCATCTAGATTCAGGATGTTATTCAAAAAAAAAAAACTGTAAAAATAATGCCCCACCCACCAAAAAAAGTTTTTAAAAAAAGCGTTTTTTAAAAACAAAAAAAAAAAAGGAAGAAAAAGGGTCTGGTAGAGTGAAAGCCAATTTTCAAAACAGTATGGCCAGGAGAGCTGGAACACACAGACACCTAAAGACCCAAAGACACAAATACACTAAAAAAAAAAAACAGATCCTCTTTCACAGATTTGGTGGCTACGGTCGTTCAATGTAGAGATATTTGTCTAAAGTTCTTGCGTATTTTGTTTCGTTTTTTTCCGACTGTTAGCTTTGCCTTCATTAAATGAAATAGAATGCATAGTCGAGAAGTAAGAGAAAAGCAATAAAAATGAATCATTTGATGATAACTTGAAAGGAGTACATACGTAATCACGTATATTCATAATCAATAACGAACAAATGTTTTACTTTTTGTCATGCTGAGGACAGACACAACAAAGACACAACAATCCAAATCGAAAACGTAGACCTGTAAACAGTAGACCACTTCATCTACCTCGGACAATGAATCTCTATGAGAGTCTCAAAAGAAAAAGAAATCAAGCGAAGAATCACATTGAGTTGGCAAGCTTTCGGTAGAAAAAGCTCAACCCTCGGTAGAACAAGCTCAACCTTCAAGAACAAGAAAATCCCATTAATCTTTAAAAAGAAAGGTATACGACCAATGCATCCTCTCGATAGTCCCTGATGGAGCTGAAACATGGAACTGAACCAAAAGATTAACACACAAACTGATAGACCATGTTACATGCACACGGGAGAATCACGCTCAACATTGCATCGTCAGACCCAAAAATAGCACAGTATACTAGAAAAAAAAGGAGTCTAGGCAATCATAGAAACCATTAGAAAACTCAAATGGCAATGGGCTAGTCATGTTGCAAGAATGACAGATAGCTGCTGGATATCATAACTCACAACAGGGATCCCCAGAGATCGAAACCGAGACCGGCAGAATATGAGATGGCACGATGAACCAGACAAGTTCAGAAAGTATTGGCTCCGCGACGCCCACGATATAGATGTCTGGCGAATCTTAGGGAAGGTCTATATCCAACTACAGACACTAAAATGCTGCTGCTGATGATTAGGATGATATTTTTAAGCAAATACTGAATGATTGAAAGAAGCGAAAAATTAGAATGTGCACAGTGAGTAATTGCTTCGAACAAGTTTACATAAAATTTACATATCTGCAGAGACTCAATGTTATTACGCAAAGAAAGAATTCAAGCATTTGGTACAAGAGTTGGCAAAGTGTCCAATAAAAATGACTAAGACAGCATTTAGTTTTACTCTAAAATTTGTGATGCAAATGTGTTAGGAATATTGGATAAGTAATGTAAGTTAGAAAAAGGATTTGAGTCATTTTAGAATTATTTCAACCTGTTATATGGATGAGCTGCACTTAACGATGACTAGTTGAGAAAAAGCAAAGTTATCATCGTATTTCACGTTTTTTGTAATAGTGGCTGTAAGCGCACTTTTTATTCACAAGATTTCTGCCGACGGGTTGTAAATTTGGACGGTTTTCCAAGTTTAATCTCAATTCATATAAGCTTATCAAAGAAGCTATCTAGATATATCTTGGTGGGAAAATGTCGCTGTATTTGATCAAAAACCGTGAGTTTCATTTGTCAACACGCAGGGGAAAATGTGAAAGATATTGTTTACGGGGTCACAGAATTTGGTGAAAAGTTGTGCCAAAGTTAAATTTATTGGTACCGTTGGTTGTCTGTGATAGTCTGATAGAAATCCTCATCGTATGTTGCCAAAGTCTGGAGTTGACTTTGTTTCCAAAATCATCTCACCAAAAGTGGATGAGTCATTACACATAAAACGACGAGGTATACAGAAACTGATGACGATACGATGAATTATTACACTAAATGAAAAATAACAAAATAATTTTTCGCGTATCTATCCCTAGGCAAGAAGACTGATAGATTCAAGACGAAGATGATTAATCTTCGAACTCTATTCCCTGTATTTGTCACTTCGTTTCTAAGTCAGAAAGTGATTCATTAATTTTTGTAAATATTGAATTTCTAACTAATGAAGAAGTTGTAAAGGGGTTAAATAGTTTTTGAATAATATTGTGTGAAGAAATGAATCCTGTTTTGCTTACTTCTAAGGCATTTAGTCGGTGTTAGGAGATGCCTCAAAGTTTCAGAACTATACGTACCATATTGGAGGAGCTGTAAATGCTGGACTTTGGACGGAAAAAGTTCGATTGGCAAAATGCATAAAATTGATGTGTTGTCATACCTACGGACGTAATATGAAAGATTTCTGCGTAGGTGTTGTAAAGGAGCACGTGATCTTTTTCAGTGGAATCTGATAGGTTGACCTGAGGAGAACCGAGTAATCTGAAATGGAATGACATCTTTCAGATTTTGATGGAACGAGGGAGTTCGACCCAAGCGCAACCAAGCTTGTTTTTTTGTTTTTTTGTATTCAAAACTTTCAAATCAATGTCCATGAGGACGAGGCCAACCGCCATTTTCCCAGGAATTGAACATTAATTCAATTACGAAAGATTTGAACGCAGCAGATGACAAGAATGAATCCAAGATGTACGTGACCTGTAGTTTGAAAGTCGAGTTGAAAGTTTATCAAACACTTTCCCAATACAGGGTGGCGCGAAATCGCGGCGTGTTTAAAAGAAATCATAAATTATTCCCTCTTCTATGTAAAGGAACCCATTGGAAATTTATCATGGGGAGCAACGAACTGAAATAATAAGATGTTTCTTTGAATACCTTTAATGTTGAACCCAGGAGCATTTTCTCGTTATTTGAACGTGCAGACACCGCTATTTGAGTCCTTGGTTCACCATTTATTAGCGCGTTTCCGGAGATCGGGCTTCGTTCATGATCACCCACGAACAGTGAGACCACACCCCAAAATCGTGTACGTGTACTTAGGAGCAGATACCATGTGAACAATGTTGAGCAGAATGTTATTGGGATGGCGAGAATTCGTAAACCTGATAATAATTGAAATTTGAAAGAAACAATTCTCCCTACAAAGGTTAATCAAATAACCTTGTTTATATATTTCATTTGTTTAAAAAAATATCATTAGAACTAAAAAGATATGAATATATTAAAGCCCCTTTGCGACTTCTACTCCACCCTGTTTAAAGAACTTTATCGATTAATGTCGAGATCATCAAAGACAAGGCACGTAACGAGTGGGGAAGTTTTAAGTTAGGATTACTGTTGCTAACCATAAGAAAGAAACGACTGAAAGTTTAGGACACATAATAAAGAAGGAAGTCTTGGAGAATTCAATGCCTACAGGGTGCATCGAAGCCAAAAGAGACATAGGAAGGTATTGGGTAACTCTCTTGATAGGTTTGAGTAAATCGATGGTAGAACAAGCGAAAGAGAAAAATAGATCGTAAGGGAACAAGAGTAGTTGAAATCGACAAAAGAGAGGAAACTGTGGAGAGCCATTATCGGCCACGCCCCGAAGGTATGTGGGATATGAAGCGAGAGGATGTAACGAATAAATGTTCAAATAAATGTTCAAAAGGAAGGTTTAAAAGGTTTCGGTATACGTAGCGCTTTCACAGGGCAGATTTCACATAAACCAACCAATATAGGATATGCCCCAAAGTCAAGCAGATACAGGATATCCCCCAAAGTCAAGCAGATACAGAATGTCCCCCGAAATCAAGCAGATACAGGGTATCCTCCCTAGTCAAGCCGATATAGGATGTTCCCCCAAAGTCAAGCAGATGCCAGGTATCTCCCAAAGTCAAACAGATACAAGATATTCACCTAAAGTCAAGCAGATACAGGATGTCCCCCAAAGTCAAACAGATACGGGATGTCCCCCAAAATGTGTGTTTGCAAAGAGCAAATTGATAATAATCTAAAATTTATGAATCAAGCAGATACAGGGTATTCAACAAAGTCCAGCAGATACAGGATGTCTCCCCCAAATTTAAACAGATACAGAATGTCCCCTCAAATCCAGCAGATACAAGATGTCACCCAAAGTCAAGCAGATAGAGGTTGTCTACCCCAAGTCAAACAGATACAGGATGTACCCTAAAATGTGTGCTTGCAAATAACAAATAGATAGAACCCTAAAATTGGTGGCGGGGGGGGGACTATCCGAAAATTCCCATGGAATTTTTGACATCCTTCTATTTGTATGAATTCATAGCTTCTTTTGATCCAACTACAATTGAAGAAATCTCAGTCTGTTCGTGTGTGGGTGTACTGCAATTACTCGACAACTAGCCTTTGTATTGGGTTTACATTCATTGGATATATAAGTCCATACACGAGGCATTATAGCATCGGGTTTGAAGCTATGTGGATCAGCAGTGTTCTCCAGAAATCTGGTAAAAAAATGCAGATTATAGATCTTTTAAAATCTAAAATGATATTTTAAATTTTAGATATAAAATATTCCAATTGGCAAAAGGTCTGATTTTATATATAAAATATCTAAATTGGCTACACTGAAACGAATTTCACACAGCTGTAGTTTCGTACGATAGACGGAAAATTATTTTACCAAGACCAGACTTTATGGAGTGTAGAGACTGTCATAATAATGACAGGCTCCATGCACCGTAAATTCTGGTCTCTTCAGAACATGCACCTTTGGAACAGGCGTTTTTTTTCTTGTAACGAGCGATTATAGAGACAGCGCTCACCCTCTCTCTCTTTCCTCAAACACAATTTTTTTTGTGCCTTCAAAACCCCAACCAACCACAATACGGTCTAACATGACATTACCTTTTTGAAGGGTGTTGGAACTCTCAAATCTTTTCCCCTTGTGAATTATTACTTCTTGCTTCTTCGCTTGATGTCATTCCAGCTTTCAGAAGATTTTTTGCATATAAACATACCACTTTTAGATAGCCTGTAATACTTCATCTTGTTTCAACGCAATCAATGGGATGTGAGCGCTTCTGCTACATAGTAAAGGATCTGATTTATCGATTCCTTCATTCACTTCTTGTCGCTTGCAGCCAGGTCAATCAGATGATTCAAGGTTGGCTACATGAGAGGAGCCTTCGGACTTGCCTTATCCAGCGTAATGTAGAGATCAGTTTCATCCTTGGGAATATTAACAGGATTGTCGCTGATGTCTTTCTGCAGGGTGCCCTGCTGCTTACAGACTTAGTTTTCCACGACCAGTGGTTCCAACTGAGTATATTGGGGTTAATTTGCTCCTGGGTGGGGGGGATTCAGGGAGCCCGAGAGTGGAATAAGGCTAATAGGTAAAAAAGGTCGTTGTTAATGTTTTGGGCTTATGGGTAGTGGGTATGTGCTTTTTCTCTAATAGACCCACAAATCAAAGAACTAGAAAAAAAAAACAAGAGCAGAGATCACATTGACGTGTATATCATTTGCGATAACAGAATGTTTATTTTTTGTAATAAATTGGAATTTCAAAAGACGTGTTCCTAATTATTTTCTCTGGCTTTCTTTTGGTAACAAATACACAACAGCAGCAACACAATTATAAAATTAAATTGATTCTCATAATGAAACTGTCAAATTATACGCAAAATAAAACAATTATTTTAAATTATTCTTTGTTGCAACTTGAAAGATTGACCCTCAAACCGAGAATCATTCTACGTGCGCAGGAGTGAGTCATGTTCAACATGACATGGAGAGATCAAAAGACGGCATAACATATCAGGAATGAACAGGAGTAAGAGGCATTATAGAAACCATTAAGAAACTCAAATAGCAATGGGCTGGTCATGTTGCAAGAATGGCACACAGGCGCTGGATATTTTTACTCACAACATGGATCCCAGAGAACATATTCGAAACTGCGGCCGATAAAATATAAGATGACATGACGAACTTGACAAGTTCAAGAAATATTGCTTCGCAACGCTCATGATAGAGAGGTCTGGTGAATTTTGCGGTAGGTCACTGTCCAACGACGGACGTTGAAAGGATGATGATTATGCCTGATACTGGTACGGATGGAAGTGGGGGATGCAAAAGTGGGGAATGATCTTGAAAAGGTTTAGGACCACCGTCTTTCACTGTAACCTATCTACATACTGACCGACTTGACTTTGCCTAACTTCGATGATCGTTGAGAACCGTTGCGTTCAACGCAATTTGGCCGTATTGCAACGTTAAATTTCTAGTGCTTCACCTTGTTACGGATATAATCACAGAGACATGTATACGCGCTTCTGCAACACGGCGTGACTTGCGTTGAGAGATCTGATTTATTTATCTTGGGCACACCTTGATTCTCGAGCTGCAGAGACCTTACAACACATTTAATAAAATATAAGCACCCGGAATCCGATGGACATGCCCATACGTAGCACACTCCCAAGAAGATTGAAACGATAGACACTAGATCAGTAAGAGAAAAACAGAGAATCATTAGAAACCGTAAACCAAAACTGTCATCAAAACTGTCAGCATAAGTTTCTATCATTTTTTTTCTTCAGTTGGTTCAGCTGGCTATGGTAAATATGTATCACGCGTACGGACCGCACCAAAGGAGCTAGA
>OY735225.1:11791625-11811625 GCA_963457665.1 Thysanoteuthis rhombus
TTCATCTTGTTTCAAACGCAATCAATGGGATGTGAGCGCTTCTGCTACATAGTAAAGGATCTGATTTATCGATTCCTTCATTCACTTCTTGTCGCTTGCAGCCAGGTCAATCAGATGATTCAAGGTTGGCTACATGAGAGGAGCCTTCGGACTTGCCTTATCCAGCGTTATGTAGAGATCAGTTTCATCCTTGGGAATATTAACAGGATTGTCGCTGATGTCTTTCTGCAGGGTGCCCTGCTGCTTACAGGACTTAGTTTTCCACGACCAGTGGTTCCGACTGAGTATATTCGGGTTAATTTGCTCCTGGGTGGGGGGGATTCAGGGAGCCCGAGAGTGGAATAAGGCTAATAGGTAAAAAAGGTCGTTGTTAATGCTTTGGGCTTATGGGTAGTGGGTATGTGCTTTTCTCTAATAGACCCACAAATCAAAGAACTAGAAAAAAAAAAAAAACAAGAGCAGAGATCACATTGACGTGTATATCATTTGCGATAACAGAATGTTTATTTTTTGTAATAAATTGGAATTTCAAAAGACGTGTTCCTAATTATTTTCTCTGGCTTTCTTTTGGTAACAAATACACAACAGCAGCAACACAATTATAAAATTAAATTGATTCTCATAATGAAACTGTCAAATTATACGCAAAATAAAACAATTATTTTAAATTATTCTTTGTTGCAACTTGAAAGATTGACCCTCAAACCGAGAATCATTCTACGTGCGCAGGAGTGAGTCATGTTCAACATGACATGGAGAGATCAAAAAGACGGCATAGCATATCAGAGAATGAACAGGAGTTAGAGGCATTATAGAAACCATTAAGAAACAAATAGCAATGGGCTGGTCATGTTGCAAGAATGGCACACAGGCGCTGGATATTTTTATTTACAACATGGATCCCCAGAGAGCATATGCGAAACTGCATCCGATAAGATATATGAAATGACGAATTAGACAAATTCAGAAAATTTTGGCTCTGCAACACTCATGATAGAAAGGTCTGGTGAATTTTACGGAAGGTCACTGTCCAACGACGGACGTTGAAAGGATGATGATTATGCTGATACTGGTGACGGATGGAAGGTGGGGGCGCAAAAGTGGGGAATGATCTTGAAAAGGTTTAGGACCACCGTCTTCGACTGTAACCTATCTAGACACTGACCGGACTTGACTTTGCCTAACTTCGATGATCGTTTGAGAACCGTTGCGTTCAACGCAATTTGGCCGTATTGCAACGTTAAATTTCTAGTGCTTCACCTTGTTACGGATATAATCACAGAGACATGTATACGCGCTTCTGCAACACGGCGTGACTTGCGTTGAGAGATCTGATTTATTTATCTTGGGCACACCTTGATTCTCGAGCTGCAGAGACATACAACACATTTAATAAAATATAAGCACCCGGAATCCGATGGACATGCCCATACGTAGCACACTCCCAGAAGATTGAAACGATAGACACTAGATCAGTAAGAGAAAAACGGAGAATCATTAGAAACCGTAAACCAAAACTGTCATCAAAACTGTCAACATAAGTTTCAATCATTTTTTTTTCTTCAAGTTGGTCCAGCTGGCTATGTAAATATGTATCACGCGTACAGACCGCACCAAAGGAGCTAGAGGGCTGAAAATTTAAACATCATGTCTAAAAAAAAACGTATTTTTACCTTTTAAAAATTCCTCCTCTGAATTTTTTTTACAGGGGGGGTGATTTGCAATGTAAGTTTATACTAAGTTTGTGCCCGCTTGTTGTTTCTCTTTAATGTTAAGACCTTTTAATGATTACTGCTCAACAAAATATGAACGAGGTAGCTTATTCATCAATCACCCTCTCTCCCAATGTTTTTTTCTGTAATTGATCACCCTCAACACGGCATGCTGCCTGAGTGAGTCGGTCAGGTGACGGTTTCAATCGAGTGACTAACCAGACCTGTGCGACATCTTCGCTCTGAAGGCAGGAAGTGAGTCCTAATGAAATTCATGTTCGCTCAACTTTTCACTGATCTGGGATCAAGTATCGGATTGATTAATTTTTCTCAATGGCTTCGATAGCAAACAGATGCAGCCTTGATTTATGCCTCGACGCCTGATGCTCCGTGCTGCAACGTGTGAAACCTGAACGTTGGCAAAATTGTATTTACAAGGAAAATATTAGAAAATTTAATCATAGGAAACTGTGGCGGTGACAGATATCTTGTATGATTCTAGCCCAAAAGTAATAAAATCATCATTGTATGAATCATTCCAACAACCATCCTTATCTTTGTTGTTTTGATTACTTCATTCCGGTTAATGTATTCTTCAGACTTCCATATTATGTATTGATTCTTAGAAGTAGTACTGGTATTATTTTCTGAATTATGAAGACAAATTTATTTATCTCTGTTGTTTAGATCACAACGTTTTAACCGATGAGATCTCAGGCCTTCCTGGTGTTGTTTGAAGTCGGTCGAAACACCAAAGATGAATGTTCGAATATTCCATAGAATTAAACTGATCTTAACTACAAAGATGAACATGCCAGTCTAAATAATTGATAAAATAATAGCCGTACTCCTTATCAGAGCTGCAGACAATTCTAGGAAGGTCAAAAAGTGTATTGCCCAAAACTTGGTGTTGAAAACAACAAAGATATTCTCCAATTAATTGGTGTAATAATGCCACTACCCAAACTCTGAACCGGGTGGCTGGTGAACGCTCAGATTGAAAAGGTTGTGAACCTTTTACAATTGGTTCAAATTTGATCCAAGCATTTTTGAATTTCGAAACATTATTTAAATGAAATGGATTTAATTCTGGAAGATTTTTATTTTGATGACCATGTTAATTAGAAATTGCAATCATAAAATCTATTATTTCATTGGTTAATCACTTCTGTGACTCACGGCGCCGTGAAGCATAGGAGGAGTGAATCCCAAACATTTTGCGTAATTACTTTGACACGGCCAGTTGCGATTTGCTGACAGAAAGTCATCAGTTGATTGAAATTCTGAGATTACGTCTCTTCACACTTCCACGCCAAGAAGACAGAGGTCTGGCAGACAGTGCCGGCCCTAGGGTTTCTGGCACTCGGGGCAAGTTGAACAAAGTATTTAACTGTCAGATATTCCTAAAAAAATCTGACTTCTCATTTCGAATTAAAAAAAAGAAATCTGTTTAATTTATTCATCCTTCACATTTCCCGTTTATATTCGTATACTATCTGAGATACCCGATAGGCGCCCCCTAGAACTAGGTTTCCTGGGTGACTGCCTGTGTTTCTGACACCATTAAACACGCAGATACACGCAACATGATACTACTACTACTACTACTACTACTACTAATAATAATAATAATGATAATAATAATAATGATAATAATAATGATAATAATGAAGTGATTGAATGTTACTTTCTAAGCCCTTTCACCATTTCTTTCTACCAAATAACCCCATCCATTGAAACATTTTCGCCCAAACGATTCTCCTGGTTGCTTTTGATTCTCTTGCATCAATTCATTTTCCCTCCATCGATCCGGACGGCATTAATTCTTACATATTTACAACATGGTTGGAGGTGCCGCATAGCATGATCCCATTAGCTCATTCATTAATCGATTCGACCTTTTTTCAATACACCCCCCCTTTGGCATGCATCTAACACTGACAATCATGCACACGTGTGCACACTCGCACGTATGCGTACACACACATACATGCAGGCATACGCACACAGACATACACACACATACACACAAAGCCAATCATATGTACACATATTCATGAGCATACAAAAAGAACCCTTGTGAACACGCACCCATACACCGAACACAAGCAACGCATACACACACACATGGCCAATCATCTGCACACATACTTGTAAGCATACAAAAGAACTCTAACACGGACAAGACGCACATACACATGACCAATCATATGCACATATACATATAAGCAGGGAAGAAAAGAAACCTATCTGTAAACAAACACAACACGCACACATACATGGGCAATCATAGGCACACGTATACATAAACATACAAAACAATTTCTGAAGTAATGGTTACCTTCCGCAAAAGAAGTCCTTGATCATAAAAAAATCCTGGAATCAAACCAGAAATCCAATGTAAAAATTCAGAATATCGACCCAGAATGCACAACGTTTTCTGTTCATCACAAGGACGTAATTCAGCTGCCGTAGGAATTTCTTGCGTACCCAAATGACCTCTCTTAGTTTTCAGCTAATTTTAATCGAATTAAAAAAATACCGAATCTCCAACGCATCATCACCATCAGCATCGTCAGAGCTAGACAAAGGCTTTTTTCCAGTTCCTTCCATGTCGACAATGACTATGCTAACCTTTGACATGTTTTAGCGACAAACCTTTCTTTATCTCATCTCTCCATCTTAACTGGTCTCATCCTGTAGCGTTTGCTATTTCTAGAACATCAATTTGACTACCTTTTGCAACGCCTGTTATCATTTCTTCTTGCTATGTGTCCAGTACATCACCATCTTCCAGGAAAGCATATATATATATGTGTGTGTTCAAAATATACATAATATTATCATATGTATATAATCAACTATGAAATATTTTTTTCATAAAATTCGCTATATAATCTAATCTATCAAATACATAAGTAATTATCATTTTGCACGAATCTCTTTGTACTAGAGTCTTCATTTCGGTTGATATAGTCCCAAAATTTCAGCCGCTGTACTCACCGGCCTTCTTCAGGTGTCTACAATATTCACTAACCCTCTGTGAAACCAAACCAATTGTTCGATCCGTTCTTATAATTCTGCTTTCCATGCAAAGGGAATAGTAATTATCATACTTTGATCTATTGATATATATTCTAAAATATTAATTTCGGAGATGCTTAAGTCACATCTCAGCCGTTGTACCTTTACGGCCTTCTTCAGGTGTCCATTTTATATATTCAGTAACCCTCTGGTAATTTTGAACTTCCCCTAATTTCGGTGAGGATTGTTCTTGCATTTCTTGTCGTTATTACGTTAGGAAAACGAATCCCTGGGTCCGATCCAAAATTCAAGTCAATAGGTTTTACTCCATGCAGTACAAAGTTTCATAGGAATTTATTGAGAACGATTGGATATATTGTGTGGAAGACAGACAAACATGAATGAATACACATCATCATCATCATCATCATCAGTCTTTTAGCGTCCGTCGTTGGACTTAGACCTTTCCCAGGATTTTCCAGACATCTATACCGTGGAGCCAATACTTTATGGACTTTTCTAGTTCGTCACTCCATCTTATATTCTGCTGGTCTCGGTTTCAATCTCTGGGGATTCCTGTTGTGAGCAATGATGCCCAGCGCTTGTCTTACATTCTTTCAATATGACTAGCTCATCGCCATTCGAGTTTTCCAATGGTTTCTATGATATCCCCGAATTTTGTTCTTCTCCAATATACTGCGTTGTTTTGTGATCTCCCCATGTGACGTTGAGCATGATTTTAGTTTGAGGATCAGTCACTGGGCTAGGTTCCATGGCTCTGCTCCATATGTGACTATCCAGAGGATGCATTGGCTGTATACCCTTTTTTAAAGAGACTAATGAGATTTTCTTTTTCTTGAAAATCGAGCTAGCTCTACCGAAAGCTCGTCCACCTCGTGTGATTCTTCGCTTGATTTCTTCTTTTGAGGATTTCATAGAGATTTGCTGTCCTAGGTTAATGTAGTGGTCAACTTTCTCCAGCGCTGTATTTTTGATCTGAGTTCTAATTTATTTCTGCTACCCATAACAGACCAGTTTAAACTCTGTTGATGGGTTTAGATTATTAATGTGCTCTCACATTTATGTGTATCTATGTATCTACTGTATGTATTTAGACTAAGCCCAACTCTAACCGCTGATAGAAGAAACTGAAAATTTAGAAAAACACACCCCTTTCAATGAATGGGGTAATTTTTTTTCAAATTCTGCTACAAATCAAGTTCTTAGCAATGTAAGTTTATGCTGGATTGGCCCCTTACTGTGTCCAGCGGTCTTCTTCCTTTTTTTCGGGGAATTCTGACTTTGTTGTGATCACCGTCCAAGAAAGGGCATGAGAAGTAACCTATTTGTTGATAACACAGTGGAATTATTTTTTTTTTACATTATGAATTTATAGTTCCAACCATTCTGGTAGTGTTTTCATCAAGGTAACTTAATTTTACCACGAACGCTGCTTAATCTTATTTGAAAACATGTTGAAAATAAGCATATGCCAGGGTGGTGATTCATAATTTCCCTTGGAATGTTAGTTTCTGCATTAGTTTTCTGAACATAACAGACACCTAGAGAAGGCTGATTAGTCCAATTATCACAATACTGAATTTCTAAAGCACTTGTAATAAAAAGAAAGACTGGAAAAAGTGAAGGTCACGTGAAGAGGAATCTGAATACCTGTACCGTAACATGGGAGTCCGCAGCAAATTTTCCAGGGGGTAAGGGAAGAAGAATTCTACCCGCCAATCGTAGATTAAACAGTGTGGCCGATTCGGCGCTTTCCGTGCTAAATTCAACTCGTTTCTTGTTTCAGCAGTGCGAAAAACGCTAAATTAGCAAAAGCGTGCTTAAACATTTTGGCCATTTCAAGTCGTATTTTCTCACCATTTTTTGTACGTGTTGGTGTGTTTTGACCATTTTTTTTCAGATTTTATCGATTTTTAGCGCTTTATAGCTGACAGAACAATGCTAAAAAAATTTTCTGAATTGGAAACATGAGTGTAAGCAAGTACAACGTACTGTATGATCCAGGTGTCAGATGGTGCACTCGATCATTTACGGAGACGCATCACCTGACCCTACGTTGATACGATGGAGCGAGCAAAGGTTAATAATAATAATAATAATAATAATAATAATAATAATAATAATAATAATCTTTTTAGGTGAAAATATTGAAATGGGATTACATAAAACGATTCGGCTGTGTCATTATCGTTTATTGACAATGATGTTCCAACTTTCAAAGCTCCTCACCCTTAGTGAAATGGTCTGATCAAGGAGGGGTGAACGTTCCATCCCCCTCCTCCTCGTAGCGAGCACTTGATGTATAGATAATTACCCGTTTCTCTTCACCTGGGTTTCTCAGTAAGTCATTTGCCATCACTTCAACAGTTTCCATTATGAGAAACTGTCACCAAATCTGTCCACTTCAGTTTTCAAGGTGGTTTGGATGCCTGGCTATGTATGTATGTATCGCACGAAAGGGTCACATCAATAGAGCTAGAGGGTTGGAAGATTAAACATTCTCCCCTTTTATTATGACTAGGAAAGAAATATCTTTTGAAAGTTTCCCACTTGCATAGGTTTCTAGTTGAGGCTTCGATTTGCAATGCAAGTTTATGTTAAATCGATCCCTTAGTTTGATTTTTAAAAAAAATTCTAACGTTTTTGTTGATCCCATTCGAACTAATTGTGAGGGTGGTATTATTATTATTATTATTATTATTATTATTATTATTATTATTATTATTATTATTATTATTACTATTACTATTATTATTATTATTTGCAATCTCACACCAGTTGCCTGGTGGTAACCGCTGGAGTTTGAGTGACAGCAAATCTCTTCAAGTCTCCAGCCCTTCTCTCCTAGTACTCATAGGCCACAGTAATACTGCGGTTTACAGTTTCACACCGGTTACACAGTGGTCATCGCTGAAGGCTGGGTGACAACAAGTCTCCTCAGGTCTTCAGCCAACATCTCTTCTCTCTTTCGCCTATTATGTCAATGCTGCAATTTGCATTTCCGCTTTCATTTCCCTTCCTCAGTTGGGTCACTGTTGACAGTTAACGTTGCAGTCCTTATAGTTCTAGCACTTTCCTCAGTATCCGTGCAGTTCCCAGTAGTGGTTATTATCATTATCATTATCATTATTATTATTATCATTATTATTATCATTATTCATCAATCATCCTCTCCCCAAGTTTTAATTGATCATCCCCAATGCATGCTGTAAAAGGATGCTGTTCACGTGACGGTTTCTTCCAAGTAACAAACGAGACCTATCGTCATTATCATTTTCTTCATCATAGGCCAACAATGCTGCATCTCATAGAATTCAAGGTAACATTACAACTAATATCATTTGCATGGGTAAAAAAAAGACATTAACATCAAATAAAGTATCAGACGCTCAAGCAGGAATTTAAAAAAAAGTGAGTTCAAATGGTTGCGTATCGTCTTCTGTCTTCCAACGGGCTCTTGTGACCTGAATGGTAGAGTGGGTGTTGCGGAGAAGAAAACTTACCATCGAAGGGAGGTGGGGGGAGTGCTGGTGCCAGAGTGGTCTACCTCTAAAGTACGCTGTTAACTCACTGTTGTAGACAGACGGTCTTGGTGGTTGCAGTGAAATGGAGGTGAAATTGAGATGGATGAAATACTACTCAAAAATTAATAATGGTTCGTTAAATTTTCCATGAAGGCAACCCCCTCCAAAAAAAGAAAAAAAACACAAATAAAACGCATATCTTTTCATGTCTCTGGAAAGTCATTACGAGTTTCGTGAAAATTACTCAGAAATGGCTGTTCACTTCATTATATTCAATTCAAATGAAGCTTTCTTTATTAGAAAACGTAAAACCGAAACTGTCAACATAGTTTTCTCCAGTTTCTAAGTAGGTCCGGCTAGCTTGTTGGCTGATACGCTGGTTGTCTATCTCATGGAGTGACAGAGCTGAAAATCTAAACATTTACCCCTTATTTTTCGAAAATTGACCCCTAAAATACTTTTTTGTGCGAGGCTAAATTTACAATATAAGCTTATGCTAAATTTATCTCTTGATTTGTGTCCGGCCGCGTTCACTCTTGTTGTTTGTCTAATTTCGGACTTTTTAGTGATCACTGGCCAACAAAAGAGATGTAATTTATCAACTGATCACCTCCTTTCCCAATATTCTTAATTGATCACTCCTAACACACCATGCAGCAAAAAGGGCGTCAGTCGCATGGTGGTTCCTATTGATTGACTAACCAGGCCAGTATTTTCTTTTTTTTTTCAGAAAAAAGACTTAAATATGTTTTTAAAAAGCGCCCTCAAAATCGAAAAAAAAAAAACAGCAGAAGTTTGAACGAACAGCGACAATATTTCATTGCAGAGATCGAAGACAAAAGATTTACAATTATTCTATCATTAATTTTTTTTCATAATTACCAGAAGTATTGTAACCCATTGTGTTAGTTTTGTTCAGTTCGTCTGACATTATCTTGACTTCACGAAAGTATGTGTAACAAATACGTTGAAGACAAAGAGACAGCGATGAAAATCGAAAGAAACTATAGCACTACATTTACCTGAGACAAAGACTCTCCGTGAGTTCCAAAGAAGAAGAAATTAAACAAGATTCACACAAGTTTGGCAAGCTTTCGGCAGAGCTAGCTCAATATTCAAGGACAAAAAGATCTGATTAGTTCTGAGAAGAACCAATGCTTGGTACCTAATAAGTTTACGCATCCCCCCACAAAGAAAAAAAATCCATTAGAAAAATAAAGAGGCAATGGGCTGGTCATGTTGCAAGAATATCAAACAGCCGCTTGACACCGCGACTCACAGCGTAGATCTGCACTGATTATTTGAAAAATTGTAGGCGTCAAAAACAAAAAAACAAAAAAAAACATTGTGCAACAGTTGACGCGTTAAGGAGATATCGGCGCCACGGCACCCACGATCGAAATGCATGGCGAAACTTGGGTAAGATCTGTGTCCAACGACGGACATTAAAAGGGTGATGATGGTTTTACTTTTGACTTCTATTAAACTGTATCTTAATTTTTAGTTGTCCTCTGGACAACTCAACTCGTGTCGTCACTCTATAACAGCGAAAAAGAAGGACAGGAGTTCGAATTTCCCCGGGATCGTACTCTTTATTTTCGATCTGAGCTGATTATTTGCTGCTGTAGACTGGCAACCTGAGTTGAGTTGCGATATATAACAACTATAATTAAGATGAAGGTTAATTGCAGTCAAAACTAATGCAATGGATTTCAATGCTCTATCTAATAAAAAAAAATAGTGTAAGCATATAATGAGCTCATTCTTTTTTTTCTTTGTTTATTTCACTCAAATGGGATGATTTCATTAGTTGACTCACCTTCCTATTATGCCACAACAATAATCATTACGTCATAGAAACCCTCAAGACCTCATTTCTGATCACACATTCAAACGGCTTGGGATGAGTTGAGACTTTGAAAAAATTTAGAATTAGGATTCTCTAATTATCAAAAACGAATTGCCTGATAAAAGCTGTGGGCTCTTTCGAGCCGAGCCATGAATGAATAAGTCCATTATTTCAGTAGGATGTATTCTAGTAATAAGTTAATTGCTTTTCTAATGTTAGATACTTTGCAGATTCTTCGAGTAAAGTAGTGATTCAAAAAATGTAAAATTTGACTTCTGCTGACCATCATAGCTCTCGTGGCCGAGTAGTAAAAGCAGCTAAGCGTAAACCAGGCTTCACAGAGGCATTAGGGGCTTCATTTCTGACCAGAACCGTTTGCTAGTCCCCTGGGAGTGACTACCCGAGATGAGGAAAAAGAAAAAAATAGGATCAAAGTATACACTAGTCAAAACTAATACAAATGGTTACATGAAATAGGTAATGTGAAAAGGTGCGATCTGTATTCACAGTGAATTTTCCTTCTTTCCCCTCCTCTCTGTGCTTCTCTTTGGATCAATTGAAATCCATAAGTGATTATATTCAACAGCACTGAACTGAACCCTTCTGTATAATGACTACCCCATCCACTCGATCTACCCTTAACTCTCATCGACATTCACCCGACACTAAAACCCTGGCTTTATTTGCTCTTAAGCATGTTTAATTATTCCCATGCAGGGTGGTATCAGGTGTATTGAATCCCGGACGGAACAGGCAACCTCAATGCAACAATTCAGTTTCAGAACAGACACTCCTCCAACACAAAAGATTCGAGTAGATGGAAGAAAAAAATAAAATTGCAAGAAGAAAACCTTCAGCATATCGACCGAGACTCGGTATTGTTATTTCCTTTTTAATTGAAGGCCCTGATTCGTACCTAATCGTAATGTTACACTTCTTACCCTCTAACATACACACACACACACACACACACACACACACACACACATATATATATATAGAGAGAGAGAGAGAGAGATAGATAGATAGATAGATAGATAGAGAGAGAGAGAGAGAGAGAGAGAAGGACTGGAGTTGGAATCTCACCAGGATCTTACTCTCTATTTCAGATCTGAGCTGATATATATAGTGTTTGAAAAAGAGTTACCATTTAAGAAGGAAGTAGTTCTTCGAAAGAAACTTTGGGGCTATAGGTAAGCGTATCGGCCAATAAGCTGATCGTAAATTTAACGGAGACCAGTCCAAAGATTATTTCAAAGTGTTATTTCTCTTTTAACTGACGAGCTCTTTTGCTGACCCACTACATATATATATATATATATATGTGTGTGTGTGTGTGTGTGTGTGTGTGTGTGTGTGTAGTGAATTTAATCGACGATATGGGAACACGAAAGTTTGGAAACTGAATTAAATTTGTTTCTGTTTCATGTTTCGAGAAACTGTTTGCCTTCACTGTTAAACGTCAAATAGGAAAAATTATAAAATTTGTGAATAACATGGTTTTGAGAGGAATGGGAGGATGATACGAAGTTATTTTTGTTATCTCCATACGTGAAAAAATCTTGGATTACATATATTGATAATACAAAATATCAACACAACCACATTCAACCCCACCCCAACACCAACAGACTAGTACAAAAATACATTACCTACATCCTTCTAAAATTTTGGATTATCTGCACACATATTCTCACTGCAAGATTTCAGCGTAAACACATTCTCCTCTCAAACAGATTTAAGACAAAAATCAAAATATAAAAACATACACGTTTCAAACTTGAATATATATATATAAAAAAAAATAAGACAAAAATTACTGTACATACAATCTTGGATTACCAACATACGTATTCACAGAATATAAGAATATAAGAATATAGACACAACCTTCAACAACTCATCTTCAACAACGCTCACTGACACATGCTACATACACACATACGATCTCCCCAATAACAGTCACTGGACTAAAGTGCATTTACACACAAACTCTTCTCAATTTCACTTTTACACAAATGATTCCAACTTTGACACGAAGACGTTCCTTTTTTTACCAATGATGTTAAAAAAAAATTGAGAAAAACAAAAACCTCGGATCATCTTCCCCCTTCTACAAACGGTGTTGTCCGCAAATTTCATCTTTTTCTCAATTTGACGTATAACAACGAGAGTAAACAGTCTCTCGAAACATGTAATAGAAATAGATTCAATCCAGTTTCAAAACTTTCGTGTTTCCAAATTGTCAATTAAATTCCCCATTATGTCGGATAAATCTCATCCTTTTCCTTGTTATGAATAATATTGTCCTTATGCTGGCTACGGCGAACCACCCCTCGCTGGGCATCACATATAACAAGTTTTTCCACGCACCTCTGTCTCGGCTAGACTTTGAAGTTATTTGAGTTCCTAGCGATATATAACAATTGATTTAGGCAACAATCACCCGAAGAGACGTCACTCATTTCACCCATCTTTTCTCCTATAATTGAATCGAGGTAGATGGATTCATACCTTCCCAAGGGGCGTAATCGGGTAATTGGGTTGTTTTAAAAACTACTATCTTTCAAATATCTTGTGACTTAAATTTTCAAAAGAAAGAAAAACTTGGTTTTCTATCCAAGCTGTTCCCCTTGAATTAAAAATGCTGTTTTGTGCATAAGCAAAACATATATCACATATTTTTTCCACCTTCCTCTGACTCGACTCGACCTCCTCGAGGTTTTGCAATGTTATCAGTTGAATCAAAGGTGACAATCACCCGGAGTGGCGTCACTTAGTTCACCTGCTATTCACCTATGATTAGAGGGAAGATGGATTCATTCCTCTCCAAAAGGGCAAAAGTGCGAACGCTGGTTGTTTCTGTGTGAGTTTCAACTTAACGCCGATTACATTTCCCTCACTGCTAACTGCTAGGCCGACAATGATATGTCCTCTCATAAAGATTCTGTTTAATCTTACCGGACGTGCATATTAGCATCTTGACCAATTGCCACCTTTTAGCAATTAGAATCTTAAGTCAAATTCGACAGGAAGGCCATTAATGGTAGTCTAAAGATTCACTTTAATAACAGGAAGACGTATGAATATTTTCGCAATTAAAATCTTTAGTCAAATTCGACAGGGAACCATTAATTCTTGCCTAAAGATTTACTTTTATTACAGGAGCACGTATGAATAGAAATGAGATACGTCTGTTAATCACTTGATAGAAACCAGAACGTGACCAACGTCATTTGGTAGCATACTGTGTTGTGGGTGATCAATTAAAGAATTGGAAAAAAAGGGCTGATCAATAAATAAGATATTTTTTGTTGGGTTTTTATCACTAAATGCCTGAATTTTCAAAAAACAAACATGAATGCTGCTGAAGAAAAACTAATGATCCGATTCATTAAAAAATTACATTGCAAATTAAATCCCGTCACTAAGAAACAATTCAGAGTAAATTGTAAAAAAAAAATAACATATGTTAACATGATATAGAGAAAATGTTTAAATTTTCAGCTCTTTAGCTTCTGTCGTTTGTACGTTCGATGCCTGTCAGCCGGACCCACTTGAATACTGAAGAAACCTTTGCTAACTGTTCTGGTTGACGGTTTCTAATCATTTAGCAATGAAAGAACGGAGAAAATTACGATGAATGTAGTTTATTGCTAGTCTGACTATCCTATTGGCTTTCTCGTCCATTCCTTTCTTTGTGTCTGCTGCCGGTTTTATAATTTCATTAAACCATCCAGTGTCTAATCTATAGTGTGGTAAACAAGGCACTTTAATGTACAGGGCAGTTAGAAACCGTCAACAAAAAAACTGTCAACATAAGTTTCTTCAGTTTCTGAGCGGTTCTATCTGTTTATCTATCTATAGCACGTGCGCGTCGCACCAATCAAAGTAGAGGGATGAAGATTTAAACAGATCAATTTAAAATGAAAGTTTATACTAAAGTATTCCTTTAGTCTAGCAGGGTTAATGCTTGTTTTTAATTTTTTTAAAATCTTGAATTCGGACCTTTCAGCGATTGCAGCCAAATAAAAGGCGAAAGGAGTAACTTGTTCATTGACCCCTACTTTTTCCAACTTCTTAATTGAGCATCTCCAATACAGTAAGCTGCCAAAAGATGCTGGTCGTGTGACGGTTTTATTGAGTGACCAACTAAACCTGTTTCTATTTTGCTGATGATTAGAACGCAACGCGATTTTTGTTCCTGGAGGTTTATTGAGTTTTACTTTTAAATTGTTTCAGCGTAAAAAGTATTTGAAAAAATGGCTATTATCCCCTTCAAACTATTCTATTATGGCCAGGAAAGTGGTATTGGTACATTAATGTTTTTTTTATCGTTTATGTGATTGAAAATGTGTAAAATTCACACATTGTCTGATTAGAATTAAGTAGACCTCAAATTATAACTGTCCTGGTCACAGTGGGAAATCTCAGAAGGAATAATTGACATTTTCAGTACTTTTTCGACATGATCAATCAAAAAAAAACACTTATTACCCAGGAACAACCCCCCCCCCCACCAAAAAAAACCGTAACATTATCATTCCCGTCTTTCCTTTGGTTTTTCCTTCCATTTAAAGAGAAGCTATTTTAAAGAAAAATAGTACCGTATTTTAATGATTTCACCAGGACTTTATTTAAATTTCCTACTCATGAAGAATCCCCTTAATCTTGGCAGACATACATATCGCCTTTTTGACCAATTTTCGACTTGGAATGATATGAAAATCTCAAGTCAAACTCGACAGGGAGGCCATTAATGGTAGCCTAAAGATTTACTTCAATTACACGCGTGCGTATGAATAGAAAATATGTTATTTTGAGCTAAAAAATTACGATGAACGTTTGTTATATCAACATGCTTCCTGGTTGCTAATCTACTTAGTAGTAAATAGGATAATGATAATGAGTATTATATATATATATATATATATATATATATATATATATATATATATATATATATATATATATATATATATATATATATACATATATATATATATATATATATATATATATAGTTTCCTACTATTTGCTGGTTGTTGTACTTAATTTTTTATTGATTATCTGTAAAAGTAAAATTGTGAAACTAGGGATTTCGTGACATTCCTGAACCTGTCAGTAATTTCATGATATCCCTATTTTAAAACAATGTTATAATGGCTTGCAAGCTTATGATGCTGACCACTACTTCTGTAATGGAGTCAGTCCTCACTGGGCGCCTCAGTAACTGTGGCCTTGTGTTCAACAGAGCAATACTTGGTTTTGCTTCAGTATTTACAGTATATATTTAGTGCTTTCAGTATATATATGGTGTACAAGCTAGCTAAACAACCGCCCCACAAGGGAGTTCTCCCCCGCTAGATCCTGTGGAAGGCTTAAATGGATTTTTTGGTACCAATAGACTATTGTTGATCTAAACTATATACTTCTTGGATCATACCTTATTTGAACATCATCACCAAGATTAAATCTGAGATCGGATTTAGATTTAGTTTCTTTGTTGATTTAAAGATCTTCATCTTTGCAAAAATAAATAAAAGCGACTTCTCTATTAGAATCTAATTGTTATTTCCCTCGAATGAATCGATTCATTATAGAGGGTTAGAATAGACTACAAACTATTGATATGGATTCTTCTTTGTTATTTTCCAAAAGTAGCTGGCAAGAACATACCTCGGGATCTCATAAATTCATACAGAAAAATTCTTATAATTTTTTTTTGTGGTTCTTGAGTGCCGCTGTCGCAGACAGACTGACGGTCATTTAGTGAATTAAAGCAGTATAGAGCTTCCATGGATTACCATTTATTCAGTTTTTAACAGAATTCTGCCAATAAGATCGTTAGAAACTGTCAACAAAAACTGTCAACAAAACTACCGGCATAGGTTTCTTCTGTGTTCAAGTTGGTTTGGCTGGCTATGCATATATTTATCACTCGTACAGGCCCCACCAATAGAGATGGAGAGTTGAAAATTTCTGCATTTACTCCTTATCAGTCAAGAAAAAAGTTGCATGTGTTTTTTAATTTGTGTGTGTGTAGGGGGGGGGGTAAATTCACAATATAAGTTTATGCTTAACTTGTCACAGGTTTGTACCCAGCTGTGTTTTTTGTTTTTGAAAATTCAGACATTTTAGTGTCTAACAAACGAGAGAGGTAACTTATACATTGATCACATCTTTTTCCAAATTTAATTGTTCATCCCCGAAACAGTATGCAGTCAAAAGACATTGATCCCGTGACAGTTTCTATTCAGTGACTAACCAGACCCCACCTTTCTTTTGATAGAAGCAAAAGTCAAGAGTTCTATGGAAGCCAAGGGTTTTCGTTTAGACTTTTTTCAATCTATTTCTCTATTGTACATCACACTACGTCACATAGTCCTTGAAAATTCAAATCTTAAAATTAGAAAGAAATGTGACGTAATAAAATGCGACGTAATAAAAGCTTTCGTAATTGTATATTTCCTTTGAGTTGCTGAAACAGTGTTTTGTAGCAAAAGGTATTGAATTTAAGTAATCGTAAAATACGCAAACTTGAAGAATGAAAATCAGCCCAGGTGATTAGCCGCTGGATAATGATAGTGCAGTGCCTACTTGCACGCTCATCCTGATAATAATAATAATAATCTGATTTCTCTTCGTCTTTTTTCTTTTCTCTCTCTTCTGTTTGTTTGTTTGTTTCTTTCTTTCTTTCTATTATTCTGATTCCATTCACTTGTATGTGTCCTCTTTATAACCAAAACGGTGCAATGTTGCCAAAAGTATTGAATTAAGAGACCCCTCAAAACTAGTTTTGTGTTATTTTGTAGGCTTTTCGCAAGATCTAGCTGAAAATCTCACCCTACGAGTGGGTTTTCAACTAGTTTATACAATTTTCTATGTATCAGAAATTCATTTACGTAAACATTTAATGTAGACGCGGGATATTAATTGAATGTTTTCAGGAAATGATTAGAAATAACTGTTTGGATGAGTTTGTTTACATTTAAAATTCTTTTGCTAATATTTCATCTGAACCAAAGTAGGCATTTATGACGTTAGGACAATTAAAAACTTGTAATTAAAACTGATTAATCAATGAGAGATTGCACTGAAATGAGTATGTGCCAACCAGTGGCGTATGGTGCTTTGTATATTGGGTTAGCTCTGTACTATGGATGCACAAAAACGTGAAAAAGTTTTTAGTGTCTGTAAAAAACAACAAACTGTAAAAACCTTTTTGATATAATGTAGAGAACATTGGTGTGAAACTTTATAAATTACAATCATGTAATGTAATTCGATGTTGTAAACGACAAACAGATAAAGAGAAATAAGATAATAAATGAAAGAAAACATTTGGATTGTACACTATTATCTTTTGTATAGTATACTGAACATAGATTTTTACTTAGACCTTTTTTTTAACGTTTTTGTGCATCCGTAACACAGAGTGCAAACAAGATTCAAATCACTGTTGTCCATTGGTTCCAACACATTCTGTGAATGTTCCCAGACGATTGTGAATTAAATATCCTCTGAAATATATTCACATCTTATTTGTTGATATCAGCCATGTCTATTACCTGCAATTTTGCGATGTACTTATATTAAAAAAAGATGATTAGTCACTCAGTTGACACCGTCATGCAACCAAGGTCTTTTGGCAGCATTTCATATTGGGGGTAATCAATTGGGAAAATTGGAAAAAGGGGACGGTGAAGAATCAAGTTACTTCTCTTACCTTTTGTCAGGCAGTGTTCATTAAAAAAAGTCTGAATCTATGGAAAAAATCAGACCCAAACTGATGAATTTAGCATAGAATTACTTAGTAAATCGAACCCATCTTGAAAAAAGGCATTTGCATTCTGAAAAGATAAACAATACAACAAAAAAAAAACGAAACAAGAAAAAAACAATGAGCAACGTTAGGATATGATAAGGAATAAACATTCTAATTTTCAGCCCTGTATCCTTATTGGTACAACCTGTACGTGTGATATATACGTCCATACATTCGTACGTACGTGCATATGAAGCCAGCCAGACCAACTTGATAAATGCTGGCAGTTTTGGTTGACGGTTACTAACGGACATGGCTGAGCTCATCTCGGTGTACCACAAGGGTACAAATGTGATGCGCCCTGTGAGGTACGAACTCAGGAAACAGTCATGATAGTCTTCAGTACTGATACTCATATTACCAGTTCGTAGACAAACAAGGTGACGAGAGACGGCTAAGAGAATAGGTTTAAAGGTTTGATTTGGGTTTCTGCTTTTGTAGCTCAGCTTATGTGAAATGGAGGACGTTGATTTTGCATTGAGGGGGCTATGGGTTCGTGTCTCACCGAAAGCTTTTTTATTCCCGATCTTCGCTGTAAACGCACTGCCGTAGAGTGACGGTCTGAGTTTAGTTGCGATAAAAAACAACTTGACTTC
Source organism: Thysanoteuthis rhombus (assembly GCA_963457665.1). Classification (NCBI taxonomy): domain Eukaryota; kingdom Metazoa; phylum Mollusca; class Cephalopoda; order Oegopsida; family Thysanoteuthidae; genus Thysanoteuthis; species Thysanoteuthis major. The sequence goes on from OY735225.1 coordinate 11,810,180, forward strand.
AAGGTGGGGGAAAATCGTAGCTTATTTAATAAAAAATAATGTCTAATAATGAAAGGCTGATCTATAGATGAATTCTCTCTCTCACAAAATAGAGGACTAATTTAGGTTAAACTTAAATTGTGAATTGAAACCCCTGAACCATTGTTTTTTATTTTTTCGAAAATCCAAAAGATATAAGGAGCAAATATTTTAATTCTAAGGCCTCTAAATCCATTGGTGTAAACTGTGCACATGACCAATCCATGTTTACATACATAATCAGTCAGCATCACTTAGAGCCTGAAGAAACCTATGTTGACTGTTTTGGTTGATGCTGACGGTTGCGTTGACGGATTTTTTTAAAGATGAAAATGCGATTCCATTATTGTGGCGGCTGCTTCGATCTATATGAGTAATCTTGTTTTTAGAGAAGCAGAAAGCTACGTTTTTCTTCTCTAATAAAAATGGTTATATTTTTGTGAATTTTGATTGACTATTGGGCGAGTCCCAACTCATTACGGTTCGGTCGTCTGCTACGTTCGAATCTAAAGCAAATGAAGTAGTTGAATGCTTGATTACCGGGCTGAAAATGTGTATCTCTCAGAGTTATTATTCCCTCTGACCCCTTCGATACGGAAAGAATTCTATATTTGCATATTGAAGCGAAACAATCAAAGGCATCGATAAGGCCAGGCGGTAAATTTAGAGGTTTTTCAATCTTCCCAGTGTATATCTGACCCATCAATCGCACAAGCAATATAAATAGCTTGGACCGATGTGCCGTTCTGAGTGATGCAATCTATGCAATGATGAGGTCCACTATTTTGGTCGGACCGATATACAAACATGGCGGCCGCATTGAAATACTGATTTGCGCAGGCGCAGACGTTTTCCAACTGATGACTCGAGGCTAGAGAGATACAAGTAAATAGTACCTTTACGCAGACTACGACATCAACCGCCTCGTTTTGGACTCTGCGTCTACCGCATTGTTATAATGAGGGGCACATAACCATTGGTGTCTTTCGTTGTTGTTGTCATTGTTGTTTCTTTTTTCGCAATTGGATTAGTTCGTTATTTGTCAACATATTTCAATGAAATGTAACTTTTAGAGAAATTCTACCTGGGTGGAGGGAGGATGATGAGTTATGGCCGATTCGAATGTTTTTTTAAATATTTTTTTAAGCAAAACGTTGTTTTTGTTGACAAATGTGAAAATATCACAAATCTTGACCGATCTTGCTGAAATTTGGCTGTAATGTTGAAAACCCGTGGAAATTGAAAAATGGTGGATTATAGTCGACCTGATTGTTTGTTTACATTTCATATTTAAGAAATATATGTCAATACGTGAAAAATACTGAACAATAGAACTGCTGAAACAATTACAATTAAAATTGTTACACTGGTTCTTTGGCACCTAATTACTGAATATATATATATATATATATATATATATATATATAT
>OY735225.1:11814125-11821625 GCA_963457665.1 Thysanoteuthis rhombus
TCAGCCATTTTAAGTCCAAATATATATCCCATATGACCTCTTTGAAATTGGTTAAATTTCAAGAGTTTTTTTTTCCGAAAAAAGGGAGAAGTTTAAAGGACCCTCTTCCAGAGCAGGCAGCCCTGCGTTTCCTCGCTCCTTTTTTCTAGCACTAAACCACAAGAACAGGGTCGAATCTAACACTGACTGGTTCCGATGCGTAACATTTCTAGGTTACCTTTCTGATTTTGCATTCAGCTTTTACTTTCGATCAAATCAAAAGAAAAATGGAACATTCATAAAACTCTGACGTTCAATTTGACATGAAGTCCTCGTGGATCAATAATCTTTCTCGGTGTAACATATTGAATTCTCAAACAAATTGAAACACATTTTTAAGCCCTTAAAATCTTTTATTCTACACTGCTACGTTCTGTTCGTAACTGAATAAAACTCATTTTTCGAAATCGTCAACCAAAACTGTCACCTAAACTCGTCAACATAGGTTTCTTGAGTTTTTAGATTGGTCTGTCTGTCTGGCTGGCAATGTTCCACGCGCACAGGTCACACTAATGGAGCTAGGGGATTGAAAAATTAAACATTTACTTCTTATTGTATCGACAGAAAACGTTTTCTTTTCTCGTTTTGTGAAAATTACCCCTCAAAGAGGGTCTGTGTGAGGGTTCGATGTAAAAGCTGAATTGGCTCGTTAGTTTTCGTCCAGCAGCATTTATTCTTGTTTTTTATTTTATTTCATTTTTTGTTCTATTGAAAACTTGGACTTAGGATCACCGTCCAACAAAAATACGAGAGAAATAACTTTGGAAGTCAGAATTGTACGGAGCAACATTTCGAGTTTCATTTCATGCAATTTCTTACATAGATCCCGTAAAAAATGTCGAACTTCGATGATCACCTCCTTTTCAAAATTTTGTATTGATCAGCCCGAACAGGACACGCTACGGAAAGATATCAGTCAAATGACGGTTTTCTATTGAGTGGCTACCAAAACCTTTTTTTTTTCTCTTTTTTGAGATAATTTTTGCACATTTAGTTTGTCTTCTACCGACAAATAGCAGAAAATTCAAATCTGATGCAGTATTCATATAGTTATTACTTGCTTCAACTTACAACAAACGGCTGAAGACCAAACCTTAAATGATTGTTCGTGATATTTGAAATAACCAATCATTTTTGTCTGGGAGTTTTTTTTTAATTGCTCAGACGATGGTCAACAGACGGTAATTTACATTCGGAAGTCAGAATTGTATAGTGCAAAATTTCGAGTTTCATTTCATGCTATGTCTTACATAGAACCTGTAAAAAATGACGAGCTTTTTTTTCATCATGTTATCCATGGATAGATTGATATTAAAAACCATCAACAAAGCCTGACAACGTACGTTTCTCTCAGTTCTTAAGTTGGTCCGGCTGGCTTACTGGCAATGTATGTATCGCACGTATAGGCCGCGCAAATAGAGTTAGAGGGCTGAAAATTTGAACATTTACTCAGGAACAAAAACTTTTTTTTTTGATTCAATCCGTAAATTTTTTTTCTTAGTAGGGGTTCAACATACAATGTAAGTTTATGCTAAACTGACCCCTAGATTGTACCCACTTGTTTATTGAAAATTCAAACTTTTTAGTGATAACTGCCCTATAAAAGGAGAGAGAAATAACTTTTCAGTTGATCACTCCTTCTTCTAAAATCTTAATTAATCACACCGACACTGCATGCTGCTAAAATGAGATGGCCATGTGACAGTTTCTATTGTGTGACTAACTAGATATGTTTTTGAATAATCCATTTTTTACGCCTTGTTTACAGTCTCATGTTCCCCTCTTTTTAATCAGCTGTAAACGGGGAAGAGAGTAAAACTTATGTTTTCCTACAAAACATACTCACAGACACAGCAAACTGTCTCAGTGTGTCAGCTACAGCAATCAGTCACACTTTAGCTACTGGCCATATGAGCCTTCTTCTGCTCATCTCCTCAATCAGCTTTAAAGATAGGAAGAAAGTGAAATTTATGTCTTCACGTGACGTTAATTGACAAATAGACTGAAAAAAATGCTGACTATAGTCTTTATATGTATAGATTATCGTTTAATGGAAATATTAAAAACGGGTTTTTGTTTTCGAGGTACCGCCATTTTTTATTGACTGTCTGCTGCCGATAATTTTAAAAAATCACAAGTTTCACCTCCTCATCTCCTGTAATCTATTTCTGTAATCAGAACTGGTTCTAGGATCTGGCAACACAGGCGATTGCCCTGGGAGCAAAGTGTTAGGAAGTAACCGTTATATGTTCGGGAAAGTAGGACCTCCCAAATGTGAATGGAAAAATGGAGAGAAAAAAATCAAACAGAACTCGAAAAGTCTGTGATGTGAAGTCAGATTTTTTCGGGAATATCCGACTGTTATATATTTTATGTCGCGATGAAACTGAGAGAAACAATAAGCATCACTAACGACTAGCTTAGTCAGACTTTGCTTGTTTCGTGAGACAGAGTGCTCACAATAGCTGGGGCTTGGGAGGGAGAGTTATTTGGTGAGGCAAGGTTGCAAATAAACAATTGAATAGATAATACTTTACTTTGAAGCTTGCTCGAGGCACCAGGAACCCTGGGAAGAGGGAGTAAAATTGGATAAGGAAGAATGAAAGTACAAGCAATGCAGACAGTCATTCTGTCTTGTGTTTGAGACAGAAGGACTTTCAAAATACCAGATGTAAATGGGAAACTAATAACTTTTTCCCCCAACATATTCAATTATTATACTGTAAAACATAAATAAATAAGATAATACTATACTTTAAAGGGCAACCGAAGTCAACTTGCCCAGGGCACTAGGAGCAAGGACCAGCCCTGTCTGTACTCATTCTGTGTCTGTCATTGGCGGCCATTTTTCTCACGATGCTTACATCGAACATTTCCCGAAACCATTTCCTCCCCTGATTACAAACGGAACTTTTATTTTTCCGACCCTTGCTTTCTTCACGGGATAATTTCTCGAGTTTCTACTTGACACTTCTCTTCTTCACAGTCTTTTCTTCTTTATCCTGAAAGTCTTTTAAAAGTCAGTCTGTCTGGTGTGCCGCCTTCCTTCCTTGTTCTAGTTAACCTTCTACCTCTTGTGAGAACTTCCGCCATCTTTTCTCGGGAGATCTTTTTTTCTAACCTTTCCCTGAATCCTCAAGTTATCAGGCGCAGACACGGCGGTGGGGAGGAATCCTGGGGTTCCAGACACCACCACCCTTACTCGGAAAGAGCCTGTTGAAACTTTTCAGATCTCAAGATAAGGAAATTTTATGAACAAAAAATCCAATAATAATCCAATTTGGTTATAAATCAACTCTAAAAGCAAAAAGAAATTGTTTTTCATCTATTATAAATATTTCATCTGTTTCTTTCTTTATACTTTCATTCTCGAAGGCATGCAGTATTAGACTATAGATATTTTTACTGCTTAATGGAAAACTACTTGACTGTCCAGAGAATTAAGATAAAATGTCAAAATCTTAATTCAATTTATTAAATTCAGTATTAATTTTGCGAGATAGTAGTCACATCGGTGACTTAAATAAATATAAAAGTGAAAATATACATTTCATTATTAATCATATTTGATGGAAGATCCATCCCCCTTATTTCAGCAGGGAATAAACAACAAAAAACACATTTCACTGAATTTTATTTATTGGTTCTGTGGTAAGTTTCTTTGTTTATCTTTTCACAGATCAATTCTGATGCTAAAAGCGCTATGGCTCGAATGCAAATGAGAAATGACGGACTACACACTACTTTCTTGTTTTTGATGTTTGAAAATAATTTTATTTTCCACGTATTATTTGCTAAAGTAAATATTTCGATTTGGACTTCGTCAACTCAGAATCCTTTGGAACCAATCTCCCACTCTCCAATAACAATCCGCCGATTTGGACACATGCATCTAATAGGTAAAATCGTGCTGGGCACATCGGTTCTCAAGAGATCATAGAAGTTGAATAAAGGCTAGCTTAGTCAGTACCGAGAAGGATTCAGGTCAATATCTCCTATTTGCCAAGACGTCATTTTCTAGCATGGAAGAATAAGGTTCATCACCGATATCCTATGTCAAGCTGGGGGCTCGTCAAGTCCATAATGGTACATTCAATGGGTAAGACAGAAAAGACGTGTGATCTCCGCATTGGAGGCGACCCAGCAAAATATGAATGGCAATAGTGAGGGTACCACAGGATTCACTAAAAAGTAGTGACAAGACAAATTAGAAAGGATGTATGTTAGAAAGTATCAACCCATCGTCACACACTGTAGATAACATCCCACAACTAAAGATATAGAACCTAAAAAAAGGCAGATATATAAGGTTGTAACGTATGAAATTTCATCTTCTAATGAACAAGAAAAACGTTAAATACACCATCTAAGTATAACCAATACAAAACAATAAACTTTTTTCCGATGGCACTGTCATGGAGCATTGCATTCTATCGGGAATAATTTTTCAATTTTACTTTCGAAACATAATCTTTGTATAAGATGAAGAATGATGTAAACAAGAAAGTCTTGAAAGTATATAGGTTCACGGCAGAAAACAGTAAAAAAAACCCCAAAGAGATAGAGAGGGAGAGAGAGAAAGAGAGAGAGAGAGAGAGAGAGAGAGAGGAGGGAGGTAGGGGACAGAGGGATAGGCATCTAGTTGTTTATTAGAACCATTAACTCAGAGATTTTTTTAATTCAAACCATAAAATTCTTATAGACGTTATATGTTCTCAGTGATTAGGTGCCCAAGAACCTTTATGACCATTTTAATTATAATCGGTTCAGCAGTTCCTGTAATCGACTGTAACTCACCATTTTGAAATTCCAATTATATATGTGGGTGAGTGCTTGTGTACATTTCCTTCTTTTCAAATTAAGGATTTTTTATTGATTACAGCCAAACAAAAGGCGACAGTAGTAACTTATTCATTATCATCCATTCGTCCAAAATTTTAATTGTTCACTCTTAACACGGTAGGCTGCTAAAAGACATTGGTCACGTAACGGTTTTTATGGAGTGACTAACCACACTCATAAACAAACACACACCCTCACACACACGCACACACACACACACACATACACACACATATATATGTAAATATATATATGTCATTTTGTTTATTCTCGGTTTGTTTAGCTCAATGGTAAGAGCAACGCTTGCATTGAAACAACTACCCTATCGGTGGTAGATTTGATTTCTATTGCAGCCCCATTTTCTTTAATCATATATATATATATATATATATATATATATATATATATATATATATATATATATATATGTGTGTGTGTGTGTGTGTGTGTGTGTGTGTGTGTGTGTATGTGTGTGCGTGTGTGAGTGTGTGTTATGTTCTCCCCACTCCATTCTTTTCAATCAGAAATATAGCAATGATAAGAGGCAAATTTATTCATTAAACAAACAGAGAAATTTTCTTGGTTCTCTATCCAGAGCCATGGATACGTCCACATAAAAGTAACATGTTTGCCGATTAAAAAAAAACGTATCCTCCGTTTCAAACGATGGATTCTTCCACTGGAACGAGTTTTTTTCTTTAGTTTCTTTCCCACAAGAAATCATCTAACAGAACCCAAAAATAGTCCCCACTTTTTGAAAATTGGCTTTACACCAGTTTTTTCGCTTTTACGAAAATAGTGACCAGCGTCTGTTTTGCAGTGAGCCGTTAGAGAAGCAGGGCACACTTTCTTCTACTCACAGTCTCCTATACTCCAACTCCCATCACCGAAACCCCCATAACTCAACCTGACATACTATCCTCACCCTTTTTTCAGTCTGACTGCGCTATTTATATATATATATATATATGTATATATATATATATATATATATATATATATATATATATATATATATATATATATATGCATATCCATGAATTTGTTACACGCAGGATTAGCTAGTAACGTATTTAAGCATATAGCAAAGACAATGTGGATATGGTTGTGCAGAGTTCACCAGAAGAGAGAAACTGATTCTTTATTAATGGTGCCTATCACCTATTCTATATGAAAAAAAACCCAGACTATATCAATAATAAAACCATGAGAGGCAGGACAGAGCAAAACAGTAAATGTAGACTATTCATTGATAGAGATGAAACCTTCAATAACACCATGCAACGGAATATTGTTCCTGGATATTGGGTGTTGTTTTCTGATTGATGAGGTGTAAAAAATGTGGAAAGTGGCTTTTACTTCCCCAAACTTTGCTTTCACGGCCAGGATAGTGATATTCATATCTAATTGTTTTTCTTGCTTCACGCGATTAAAAATATGAAAATTTGCCCTTTGTCCGGCTGAAAAAAGTCTATTTCAAACTATTTCTATCCTGGCTGCAAAGGGATAGTTTGAAGAGAATAACCGACATTCCCTTTACTTTTTAAATATCATCAACCTGAAAGTAACACTTATTTCCCAGGAACCAAAAGAAGAGGAACAAAAATGCTAGGTGTAATATATTAAGCGAATACAGTAAATTACACAAAAGGCGTACAAAAATAGACATGAATGTTTGGGGAAGGTTATCCACTGGGAAAATTGCAAGCGCCAAGGATTTACTCGCATAAGCACAAATCAGAGACTCTTCTTACAGTGGATGAAAATATTGATGTATATACCTGATTGATCCTTGATGTGATATCATGGCTTACATACACTGCTAGTAACTAATATTAGTCCAATATCCTTGACACTACCGTTGCAAATGTACCAGGACGATGCAAAAGTCTACTAGCTAGCTAGCTAGCTCGCCAAGTAGGGCCCTTATGCTAGCTACGACATCGGCCTTCTCTACCCAGGCTTCCCATATCACAAATTTCACTTGTCTCGGCTTGCAATATATGAAATAGACTTGGAGTCGACAAGCATCCAAAGTGGCGTCACTCACTTCACCATGCTCTCTTGTAGCACCTTGTATTCCTAAGTGGTCACCCATCTAGGTTCTGATCCGGTATGACGTTGCTCAACCCCAGTGATCTTCCAAAAACCAGTGTATCCTAAGTGAATTGATGTAAAGTCTGTATTTGTAATTAACGCCCCAGAGAAAACCCAGTGGCGCCCAAATTTGTTCACAAGAATATAAATTGACGTTCCCACCATTTTACAAGCAAATCGTATACTTTTAATGGACTCGTTCTTATCTAAGATATACGAAAGAAAACATGCAAAAAAACTAATGCACAAACAAACCAATGCTTACGCGTTATAAAATAAGTGTTAGTTATCCTCCATTTCAGTAATCTAAGGAATCTCGGAGATGAGAAAACCAGAAGTCAAGTAACGAAGAAGTCAGATCTGAGGTGTGAAAAGCTTTTGGTTACTTTTGCTTGGCGAGCGATGAAAAATCCTGACTAAGTAAAACAAGATCTTGACGAAGGGAAGTTGTTGATAAGATTGGAACGAAGGGTTGTACGCTATTGTATAGCAGGCTGACCAGACAGACGATTACTACTATAG
>OY735225.1:11826625-11844125 GCA_963457665.1 Thysanoteuthis rhombus
AAAGGATTGCCACCGCGTCGCCCATGATAGAGAGGTTTGTCGAATCTTGAGGGAGTCCAACAACGAACGGTAAAAAGCTACTGCTGCTGATGATGATAACAATGATGAAAAAGAGATGAGCAAAATCAAATTCTGGTAAAAGCACATGATTCTGTATAAACGTTTCAGAAGCAAGAGTCCTTTTGATAAGAAATATTGCAACAATGTTTTCTTCTTATGTATCGAAGAATATACTATAAATTCTTATCGATAAAATATGAGAATTTCATCGGTTCCAATACGTATGATTCGAACTTTTTGGACGTAATCGTAAACAAAAGAGTGCCATTATGAAAATGCATTTAGTGAAAATGCATTAGTGACCGGAAAAAAGACCCGAAATTCAGCGCAATAAAGTCACAACAAAGGTAGCAGACTCAGCTACCTCACAAAATGTAACCGGTATTAGTCACGGGACCGAAAGTTATTGGGTACTTATTCTTTTATAAAATTAGTAATATTGTAAATTTGGATAAATAAAGTTTTTTTCATGATTTATTAGTATTCACCTTTTTTGTTTTGCTTTGATAGAACTTAATATAATGTAATTTGTTTGGCAGACATTGTTTTTGAATAAGCTTAAAAGCTGAGGCCCACCTTTACACGGATATATCATAAATGAATGAAACACGAAACAGCTGAAGTTGTATGGTGTTGGGACTGTTGCCAGGCCAGACCCTCCGTCTGATTATAGCAAACCAAAAGTTATAAACAGTTGGTGCATCATGAAACAATCATTCACCATATGTTTTATGTATTGGTCAACCTCGACTTTCAAACTAATCCATCAAAGCATTACGCCCAGAAGCAACTCACATTTGCACCGACTCTGGTCTTTCTGTGATCAGGCAGGGAGACTACCCTAGCAAGAATGCAACACTCCATAGCTCAGCTTAACCTGACACAAGGCTTCGAATTCAGAGCACTGGATGGAGATCTTCCTCGCTACAATAGTATTCTGATTGAGGCTAGTTTGCGAACCAATCTTCTGAAGCAACACTAAAGCTATTTCAGTATTTCTTGTAAAAGGTCTCTGGTGATTTGTCTGCCTGTTTGTACTTTTTAATCGGGTGTCCTCTAGGGGTGAGGAGCGAACGGGGTTCTTGACCCCAGCCCTGAATCAGAGGTTTTGAAAGTTGAAACCTTATGGTCAATAAAGAATAATGGTACAATTGTTTAAGCAATCCAAAATTGCATCCTTATAAAAAGACATATTATTCTTTGCTTGGATAAAGGTCGCCACTAAGTTATATTCTGAATATATATTTTTGTCCCACCCCTTGGAAATATGTCAACGGGCGCTTACTAATTGGTTGTATGAAAAAATAATCAATAAGATTCAAGAAAAAATCAATTAATCCATGCATAATTTTATGTTAGAATGAATATCAAAATGTATGAAATTTAAAATTCTTTCATTCGGTTTCAAATTATGGTCAGGTTTTTGTCCGACTGAATGAAAGCCGCTGAGGACTATCATTCACTATATGGTGTCAGTCATCGTCATCGTTGTGGTCTCTTTTTTCTCATTTGGATATCTTCGTTATTCCTTAATATATTTGAGAAAGGTTTTGTACGTCGGTTTGTGGAGAGATTGAACAAGGGGGAAGTTATGTCCGATGATTTGTTTACATGTTATAAACAAAACCGGGGTATCATAGAGTTAAGGGTCCCAAATGACAACTAATTACCACCCTTTCACTCTTTAGAAAGGTACCACCCGTATTCAGATGAATAACTTTACGAAATTGAACGGCACTTTTTGGGTTCATAATGAAATGTCTGAGCCCTTTCAACGAACGACTAAAAAAAACAGTGAGTCTAATAAGAACAGGTCTGGTTAGTTACGTAAAAGGAACAATGTCTTTTGATCAAATAAAAAATTGAAAAAGGAATAATCGATGAATAAATTGCTTCTCTCGTCTTTTGTTTGGCCGTGATCACTAAAACTACAAGAATGAACGCTGCCTAATTTAACATAACTGTATATTGCAAAATAAACCCACTCTTTAAAAACCTAATTGGCATGGGGGGGGGGGTTGAAGAATTTTCTTCTATGCAAATAAGGAGTAAATGTTGATATCTTCAGCCCTCAAGTTTCATTGGTGTGGCCTGTACGCACGACCCATTCGTAGTCTGCCAGACAGCCAGACTCACTTGAAAACTGATGAGACCTATGATGACAATTTTGAGGACAATTTCGGTTAACGGTTTCGAATATCCAAATAGAATTCCCGTCTTTTTTCCCTTAAAATACCCTTTACATCTGTCAGTAAATAAAATAAGTATTGCCCTTACGGTGGGTGTGTTGTGACTCTTCGGTGAATCACTTACCATAGGTTTTCTCAACTGCATAGACTTACAAGTTTTTTTTCCAAATTACTGATACGTGAAAGTGACTTATCCATAGTTGAGGAAGAGGAGAAATGGATTGATACATTTCCCAAAAGCAGTAGGGCTAAGTGAACGCAGATTGCTTCAGAGGGAATTTGAACCTGGGTCTCCGAGTCCATCCTGCCAACCACTTCGTCTTTACTTTTGGGTTTGTGGGGCGTGATTATTGTGCGTGTCCCATGGTTCAGTGCATGATCTGTTCATACGCTGAGACACGCACACACACACACACACACGTAGACTAACATGCACAGGTGCACGCTGGCACACACTCTCATACGCACAGACATATAGATACACAGACACACATACAGGCATACACGCGAAGAGGCAGACACATACCGACGCACGCAGAAAGATAAACACAAGAAATCAGACCTACGCACATACATACACGCACGCACACATACATAGGCACACATACATACGCATACACACAGACGGAGACACCTGGACACCAACACACACACACACACAGAAACATGAAAAGTCACACACAAATACATCCAGACATACAGACACGTACAAAGATACATACGCATGCATACTCCCTAACATGCATAGATATTCACTCACGCACACATACACTTACACTGAGACAAACACAGAGAAATACACAGAGAAACATGTATGCACACATACATACGCTCTTACACAGATAAAGAAACCAAGACACCCACACACACAGACACACACAAGGAAACATGCAAACACGTACACAAACACATACAGGCATGCAAAGACACACACATGCTCGCACACAAACACACATAAACATTCAAGCGTACAAAAGGACACACAGAGATACATTCACAGATACACGCGGACTTAAACATGAAAAAACGCCCCCGACATACACACATGCACACACGCCCCCCTCCGACACACACATGCAAGCATAAACCTCCATTAACACGATTAATACACTTCACGCGTAATATTGACTTTTAAAGATTCTTTCAGTGATCAATGTATTTGATCCATCCTTTCATCATCGGGAATTGTGACATCAGAAGAACTCCCAAAACAAGAAACTAGCATGAATACACGTATTATCAAATACCTGGCTATTTTCTTCAGTCCTGCCTCCCCCCAACCACCACCATCACCACCGCACCAACCATCTCGCTAATCCTTGGCACGCGCGTTGCATTGACAATGAGAACCCACGTTCGTACAATAGGGAACAACAACCATTTTGAACTCGGTAGGAAAGTCTCCTGCTGTCTATGAAGGCCAATTCAGACGGCAACAACCGGCAAGAACCTTTCAGACGTCCACTTTTTGAAAGCACACCCCAAAATGACGATAAAACGAAAAAAAAAAAAAGAATACAAAAAAAAAAAAAATGTCCTGTTAGTCATTCAGAAGAAACTGTCTTCTGGCAGCATATTTTACTGGGGATGATCAATTAAAAATTGGAAAAACAAGTGATCAACGAATAACTTACTTTCTCCGCATTTTGTTGGGCTGTGATGAAATCAGAAATTTTAGGGAAAAAAAGTTTGAATGCTGCTGGACACTAACCAGAGGAGCGATTTAGCATAAGTTTACATTAAGAATTGAAACCCACTTGACGATTATCTTCGGGGCAGATTTTCGGAAAAGAAAGTCAGTTTTCTCTAGACGTAATGAGGAAAGAATTACAATTTCAAACCCCTAACTCTGTCGGGGCTGCCTGTACACACCAGCCAGCCAGCCAGTCAGCCAGAATCACCTAAAAACTGAAGGAGCTCATTTCGACTATATTGACACTTTTGGTCGACGGTTTCTAAAAATAACAACAACAACAACAACAACAACAAAAAACAGATTCCTAAAATGAGTCGTTCTGTTTCGATACCAATGATAGAACAGCAAATGAACAGAAGATATGTATCAGAAAATGAACTCCTGCCGACAAAAAAAAAAAAACAACCTTTTTTTCAAGACTTAATAGGAGTAAATCATTAGATCTTCAGTCTCCCAGGTCCATTGATGCAGCCTTTTACATACATACGTACAAGACAAGCTTCAAGAGAAACCTATTTTGACAGTCCAGGTGACAGTTTTTGTTGACGGTTTCCAATGAACGCCAACCAATACAAAAAAGTTAGTAACATTAAGCGCATCTTTGATATCATCCGTCGTTTTAGCCATAAATATGGCTGAACTCGACTTTTTATAGGAGACCCTTGCCAGTCCCAGAGAGAGTAATGATTTCAAGAATTATTGAGGGTCTGGAGCGAATGGGTTAAACAAGTGGTCGTCACCAGAGGCATCTTTTTTCACATTCAGTAACCGATATCTAATGATATTAAAATTAGTCAGAGGGTAATTATTGAGGCCAGGGTAACTGTTGTGTGGAATGTTATGACTTGAGAAACATTCAGATTTACTTATATCTTTATCTTATGTCTTTCCCTACCGCATTTACTGTGAAATGGGCACCAATCAAGTTATCTTTTGCTGCATTGGTTGTCATTTCTACTTGCTTTGTGTCCAAGATATCTTCATTCTTATCGCTCCAGTATCTGTATAATATCCTTCAACCTAATCCACCTTAAGATCCATATTGATTTTTTAAAATCTCCCAGAGTCACATATATGTGTGTGTGTATGTGTCTCTATGTTTGGGTGGGTATGTACACACACATATATATAAATCCATCTATGTATTAGTTGGTAAAGAATCAACTCGAAGAAATTTTTCTGTGTGATCAATATTCTTAAGGGTTATATAGATTGGTATCGATTATTAAAACCAACACATAGATTTAAAATTCCCATGGGTTAACACTCAATAGAAGTGATACGAACAGCGAGTCACGTCTGTTGTTATACTTAGTGATACTCGTTAAATACGTTTTGGGGTGATCCACGTAAGTAAGTAAAGATTAGATGATGAGTTGTATAACATAACATCCATTTATATACACATAATACCTTGTATAAAATAACAAACACATGTGACAAAAAGCTATTAAAACATAGCAGAAATGGGGTGGGTGTTTGATCAACACTGCCGGGATGCCGTGTTAATATAACTGTTTTGCTTTTAAAATAGTAACATGGTTAACAACAGATGATTCCCACTAGAGAAAATTTACATAATATTGTACAATAATAACAAGATATATGTAAAACAGGAAAAAAATCATGGAAAAAATTACATTAAAGCATCGACAAATATTACAAAATAAATGACTAAAGTGACACAAGAAAAATTTGAAAAGGTTTTTCAATATTTAGTTTTTAAAGCAGTAACTTTTTAGCATATATATATATATATATATATATATATATATATATATATATATATATATATATATATATATATATATATATATAATTATTAACGCATTATTCTGAAGGATTATATATAGACAGTTCTTTTCATAATAAATAGCACCACCAATTTTCGTTCCCAGGTGATGAATGTTATCTTCATGAGTATTTTTCATTTTTAACGAAATGTAGAAATTTAAATGAAAATAAGTAGATTTCAAAATATGAGTGCCCTGGTCGCAGAAGCAAAGTTTGTAGGTAATAATTGAGATTTTCTCTACTTTTTAGACATGATCAATTAGGAAATAACACTTATTACCCAGGAACAAAAGAAAGAGAGAAAGTTGCTCAGAGTAATCAAATAGAATAATAGAATGTGCATCTAATAGAAAGTTAAGGTTCTTTTTCAGTTACATGTAGAATCCTTTCAAACCCTTAAAAATGATGTGAAAAACCCATTAGTCCAAACTTTTCTCCTAGTTCTACTAGTTAGGCATACCGAATTTTTATGTTTATGTCGGGAGCAGCGATTATACAGAACCAGTTATTTTATTTGTATATGGGTTATATTATTTAAAATTCTATTTGAAATTACTTCCTAATGTTATGCAGAGAATGAGTCATTCGGCATAGACAGCGTAAAAATGAACAATAAAGAAACGGGGGCTGCAGGAATCGAACCTGTGGCCGATTAGGCAGCTGCGTTCAACGTAACGTCGCTCTTGACCATTGATCAAAACAGCCCTACAGGAAGGTTGGTGTCTAAGTATCCAATTCCCTCATATTTATGAATGTGTTCTATAAGTTTGATTCCTGCAGCAGCAGCATCATTTGTCTTTACCATTGTTTATTTGTATTTAAGCTATCTTGGCCGTGTGATTCATTCTCTGTGTATCAAGGGAGGTCATGTGGAATGGTGCTCATTTCTTGATAACAATATATATATATATATATATATATATATATATATATATATATATATATATATATATATATATATATATATATATATATATATATATATATGCACTGGGACTGAAAGAGAGAGAGGGAGACGGGGAGAGAAAGAAACAAACCAGCAAAAGAAAAAGAGAAAGATTTGGATTCAAATTCTGTTTTATTTAAAAAATGACATGACCTCCTCTTAGTTTTCAACGAATTTAGGCGATATTTGCTTGATTCTCGTAGATAAAAAAGAAGCCTCACAAGTTGTCAATCTTTCTCCAATAAGTAAAGCCATGTTGAAATGTAATCCCGGCGGTGAATCGTTGTTCTGACATCGATTCAGTTTATTTGATTGTTTTATTCAATTTTGTCCCAACTTGGACAGAATCGTAGTTAGTGAAAAGTAAAGTTCTGTTCCCGGTTGAATAGCCGAGAATTGGATATACGAGGCTAGACAACATTGCTCTATTTCTTTCATTGGTTACACATTCATGGATTCCTGCTATTTTGCACCCAAGGGTTTGCAGTAGTGATTTTCCTTGAAAGTAGATAACAAAATGAACTCCGACCATTTCCCCATCGATATTTTAACTCTAGGAAACCCCCAGAAGCAAAGCCTGTTGTCTGGAGTTCAGATATATAGCATTGTTCATATTCAATAGTTTTTCAAAACGCATATTCTTTCTTTATTCTTCGAACAGAAAACTTTGAGCATTGTCTTATATTGGACGTTATAGTGTTTATAATGTACTACGATGACCTTTTGTCATTGATCGGCCAATTATTCAAATAGTTTTATCTGCGTTTACTACATGTTGGTGTTTCCATAAGTCTATTCCATAGGCACAAGTCCTGTATACTGACCTTCTTTTGATAAGACCGGCAACTGATAAAAAAGAAAAAGTTTGTACTACGATGTACTGTTTATTTCTTTAAGGATGTGCTCATGATTTTTCTAACGTTTTCGCAGTTGCACAATCTACGAGATCTTCACCTCTTCTTCTACACACACACACACTCACACACACACACACACACACGCACACACACACACATACACACATATATATATATATATATATATATATATATATATATATATATTCATTTCTTTGTCCTACACGTGGGTTGATGTTTCCCAAGATGACACTCAAGTATGTTTTGGCATCTTGGAGCAGGGAGTTCAAGTCATCATAATGAGAGCGTAGACTTGGATGATGTTTATATTTTTGAGAGCTGTATGGTGACACTGGCTATCCAGTCTAAGATAGCTTTGAAAAAAAAATGGACTCAGAAGAGCCCCAATCATGAAATAGACAACAGCCTACCAGACAAAAGCGACACTGTCAAAGACATCCAGTTCTTAAATCGACGTAGGAAACGACCACTGAATGGTAAGATGTAAAATTCAAAGTAATACCAACAAGAAACGCAGGAAAATGTTCCTTACCAAACCACAAACACTAAATGTACTAAAAGAGTTCGCTTCAAGCTTGAACTGGAAATCATATAAACTTCTTTCCGGAACAGAGAAGATATGACACCAAGATCAACAAATTCAACAGCAAAGTAATAGCCTCTCTAACAAAGAGCTCACAAGCAATCAGTAAAGTCTCGAATGAACCCATGAATCTCAAGAGAGAACGCTGAAATCATAAGCCACCGACAAAAACGAGAGAGAAAATTGAAGCAGCCGAATAAAACTATCCGAAAGAAACAAAGAGAAGACAAAAGAAGATGCAAAAACAGCAACCATCGATACAATTCTCAGAAAAAGTCGGGTTTCAATGTTAATAACAGAACTCTCAATACAGGACGGAAACAGATATTAGTGTACACGAAAAAAATAAAATGGAGACCAAACAACATACAGAGACTGGATCGTCAAACGTGCCTCCAAACTCCACTGCTCCAAACAAAGAAGTCAAAACAAGGAAAACAATGTACAAGACATCAGCAATTGATTCAAGGATTTCGCAGAAGTTACACCATGGAAGGTGAAGCAAACCATCAAACATAAAAATGAAGAGGCCTATGAACCAGATGAAATCATCATCAACCTACTAAAAATGCTGGTAAGATCATCACTAATAAACTATCCATTTTATATAACTTATGCCTAGAATAAAGTCTGAGAAGATTAGAACACAGCAATTATAATGCTTTTATTTTAAAAAAAAACCCAAAAGTCCTCAGCATTTACCGACCAATTGGTCTACTCAGTCTACAGCATCTAGAAAAATGTTCACCAAAGTTTTCGCTGACAGAATCACCAAAATTCTATCTGAAAAACAACCCCGAGAACAGACTGGCTTTAGAAGAAGCTGCTTGACCATGGAACATCTCCATGCGATTATGTAGCTGAAATAGGAAGCTGTAAAATACAAAATGCCACTTGCTGTAGCATTTAGAGACTTCAAGAAGGCCTTTGACTCAGGGGAAACTCCCAAAGTCATTGAGACTATCACTCTACAAGGTGTAGACCCTGTATATGTCAGATTACTGCAACATATATCCCGCCATAGAAGCTCATTTTCCAGGGTACATGAAGATTCAGAGACCTTTTACCCCCCCCCCCCCAAGTCAAGACAAGGTGGTACCATTTCACCAAAACCCTTTGTAGCGTGCCTCAAGATGATCTTCCGAAAACTAGACTGGGGAAAATAAAGAGATCTGTATAGACGGCGAATACCTAAATAACCTCATACTTGCAGACGACATCTTCATTTCTGCAGATAACTTTCAAGGTCTCCAAGAGAACCTTCAAAACCTCTGGACGAATCAAATGAAAAAAGAAAGAAAGTTTGACTTTCATCCCAAATGGCAATAGACCTTTCTGAGGATTTGTCAGACCTCTCTATCATGGCCGTTGAGGAGCCAATATACTTTGAACTTGTCTAGTTCGTCACGCCATCTTATATTTTGCCGGCCACAGTTTCGCATATGATCAATGGGTATCCATGTTATGAGTCGTGATATCAAGCAGTTGTCTGACAGTCTTGCAATATGTCCAACCCATTTCCATTAGAGTTTTCTAACTGTTTCTATGATATCCTTGACTCCTGTCTTTTCTCAAATATATTGTGCAGTTTTGTGATCCGTTCATGTCATATTTAACATGATTCTCCTGTGTACGTTGCAAGGTTTTCCGTTTGAGGGTCTTTTGTCCCAGTTCTATGTTTCAGCTCCATAGGTGACAGTCAGGAGGATGCATGGGCGGTAGACCCTTCTTTTTTTAAAGATTAGTGGGATTTTTTGGTCTTCAAAGTTTGCTTTACCAAAAGATTGTCTTTAATGTAGCAAGATTAACTAGATTATGTTGCTGACCATGACAACTGGAATGAGTTCAATCCTCATTGGGTGCTCCACTCCAATGAATCTGGATCAAACTGAGTTTGACTTATCGGCCCATGGAGCTATTTCATTTTTTATAGTTTCAACTCAACACGAGCTTTTTTACTGTGTAGTCAGGCATAAAGTCTTAAGAGTTACAATGACGTAATCTACATTGCTATGACACAACAGACAATCTAATATTCTTACAGGTCTTTAATTTTTTCTATTAGTTATGTTATTCTATTTCTCATGGACCAATCCATTGTACGATTTAGGTTATAACAGGAATCAGAAAGGACAATCATACAACCAATTATACAATTAAGCATACTTATTTTTTTCATTATTATTTTTTTTTTTTCCATATTGGACAAAAATCAAATTCGGTGCATCAAACCTTTTGAAGCTTTGCTAATTTCCCTGGAAAAAGTGTATGAAATATCCAATATGTATCTTTGATATTAATCGATTATAGCTAGAATGTTTCTATCAAACGGATATCGCAAATAATTTGGTGAAATTGCATTTGCTTCGTGCCGAGATGGAACAATTTCATCTTCAACTAATGTAATAATCAAGCAAGCCTTTTCTCATTTATGTTCCTATGTGTTGTACGTCTAGATAAAAATATGGGAATGTCAAACATAATACAGAGATTATTATAAGTGGCAGTAGTATATTATTATGCCTTTCGCACAAAAAAACATTTCATGACGTGCTAACTCAGAAAATCATATTGGAAATAATTGAGTTTTCTTGGTAACTTTCACAAAAACCAAACAAAGTAGGTTTGGTTAGTCACTCAATAGGAACTATCACACGATCATCGTCTTTTGGCTGCATGCGATGATAGAGAGGGGGACAATTAAAAATTTGCGACGAGGGGTGATCAATGAACAAATTACTTCTCTCGGTTCTAGTTGGGGGTTGATCACTAAAGAAGGCCCGAATTTTCAAAATTCAAGCGTGAATACTGTCAAACACAAACTAAGGATCAATTCAGCATGAATCTACATTGTAAATTGAATACCCAACCATTTTGGGGAAGACTGAAAATTTTTTTTTTTGAAAAATGATAAAGAGTGGATATTTAAAATTACATTGTTACGGCCTGTACGCGTGAAGCATACATAGCCCGTTAGCCAGATTGATCTAAAATCTGAAGAAACCCATTTTGATATCGATGGTTTTATTTTACGGTTTCTATTAGGGAATGTTCCATTCATCTATTACAAAACCACTATAACTTCCTTAAATGAAAGTCAAATTGAAAATACCAAGTAGTTGGTAATTCTGAAATGAGTCATTTCAATATTTCCGAAGTACGATTCCTGTCATTATTGATTTCTTCGGCCTTCCACATTGTCTGATTTTCTGGAATGGGTCATTATCAAGATTCTGTGACTTACACTGACTAGCATCCTAATCATTGCAGTCTTTATTACTAAGTTCCGACCGAAATATTTAGGTGAATTATGCTTTAGATTCAATGACTTATTGGGACGGGTATTTTCTTCTATACTCTTTAAAATGTTCTTCAGCCTTCCAAATATTGCCAGAAATCTTGAGATTGGTTATTGTCATTATTCCAAAATTTATTTGAACGAATATCTTCATCTTTTCTATTTTGATGTCTTCGTTTTTTGTTGTTGTTTTTTTTACCGTAAAGAAAATTGTAGGTCTAGACATAGAGGTTTTTCTCAGACAGAGGCAATCCATTAGCCGTTCTAAGACAACCCCCCCCCCCCCCAAAAAAAAACCAACTAAAATATTAAATAATGTTGCCTATCCGAATATTATTTGGACCTCATATCAGAGAAGGTAATTCGATACCTCCTCTCGCCAGATGTCGTCCGTCACACCAGACTTTCCTATCTCCTATTTGGGTACAGCTTTCTTATCTTCCTTAATTTAGAACAACAACCACCTGTACCAGATGAAAAAAATCACTGTTTGTCTCTTGCATCACATTGAACAAAAGCAATAATAATAATAATAATAATAATAATAATAATAATAATAATAATAATAATAATGATAATAATAATAATAACATAAAACTGCACATTCCAAAACAATGAGAAAAGGTTTTACCAAGATTTAAACGGAGAAAGAAGACAGAACATAAAACCAGGCGCCACAGAGGCCAAGAACAACTAGAATAGCATATGGGGGCACACGAAAAGACACAACCTAATACTGCGATAGTTAGGAAACATGAGAAAAGAACTTGGAGATATAGACAATGGAGAACCAATAATATTGAATGAAACCACATTGAAACATGCTATTAGAAAAATAGCCAACAGGAAAGCACCGGGTCCCGACGGGATCCATGAATATTGGTTCAAGAAATTCACTACATTACACGACAGACTCACCCACCTCCTCCAAAGTTGCATAAACGAAGGCGAGGCACCAGAATGGATGACCAAAGGCAGAACGACCCCCTCATCCAAAAAGACCCTGAAAAGGGGAACATGGCAAGCAACTATAGACCGATTACGTGCTTACTCCTTATGTGGAAAATCCTGACCGGGCAAATAGCAGAGAGAATGTATATATCAATGGAAAGAAGAGGACTATTACTAGAAGAACAGAAAGGTTGTGGGAAAGGAACCAAAGGGGCAAATGATTTACTCTACATAGACCAGATGATCTTAAAAGAAGTGAGGAAAAGGAAAAAGAACATTGCAATGGAATGGATAGATTACAAAAAAGTGTACGATATGATTCCACATAGCTGGATACTCGAATGCCTTAGAATGTTCAAGATTAACGAACCAGTGGTTAGATTTATTTGAAACTCTATGAAAAACTGGAAGGTAGACTTGACAGCCACAGGAGAAAACCTAGCAGAGGTAAGGATAAAAAGGGGAATCTTCCAAGGAGACTCGTTGTCCCCACTATTATTTGTTCTAACAATGATACCGCTCAACAGAATCCTGAAGAACTGCAAAGGGTACCATTTCTCCAAAACAAAAGGAAAAGTCAACCACCTAATGTACATGGATGATATAAAATTGTTTGCATAAAACAGGGGAGAGCTTGAGACTCTGTTCAACGAAGTAAAAGGATACAATGAGGACATCAGGATGGAATTTAGAATAGAAAAATGTGCAATCATGGTAATGCACAAAAGAAGGCTTAAAATGACTAAAGGAATTGAACTCCCGGACAACAGTAAGATCATAGCATTGACCACACAAGACCGATACAAATACCTGGGCGTCCTTGAATGTGACACGATAAAACGGGAAGAGATGAAGGAAAAAATAAAGAGAGAATATCTTAAAAGGATAAGGAAAATATTAGAGACCAAATTAAACAGCAGAAATCTAATAAAAGGAATGAACGCCTGGGCTGTGTCAGTAGTTAGATATACAGGACCATTCCTAGGATGGACAAAGGAAGAACTCCAATCGATGGACAGGCGGACAAGGAAACTTATGACAATGCATAAAGCGTTACACCCAAGAGATGACACAGATAGACTATACGTTAAGAGAAAAAAAGGTGGCAGGGGCCTCATCAGCATAGAAGACTGTGTCCAGAGAGCTAAAGCAGTCCTAGAAAGGTATGTACAAACGAATAGTGAAAAAATCATAAAGAGTGCGAGAGATAGCGCAACAAACAACAAAATAGAAAACAATGGAACAGCACAGCAAACAAGAAAAGAAAAATGGGAAAAGAAAAAAATTGTATGGCGAGTTTAAAAGGCAGATGCAAGATGTGGCAGACGGGAAATCATGGACGTGGTTACGAAAAGGAAACCTGAAGAGAGAAACAGAATCGCTCATTATGGCAGCTCAAAACAAAAGCATCAGGACAAACTACATAAAAACAAAAATCGACAGATCACAGACAGCAAATGCCGCATGTCCAAAGAAAGAGATGAGAAGTAAACCATACAACTAGTGAATGTAGTCAACTCGCCCAGAATGAGTATAAGCATAGACACGATAGAGTAGCAACGATGATACTCGGGGAGCTAAGTGAACAAATGGGATTCAACCATGTGGAAAAGTGGTATCAACACAAGCCAGAGGCAGTCCTGGAGAATGACAACCACAAACTACTCTGGGACTTTGACATCCAAACTAACCACCTCATCCAGGCAAGAAGACCGGACTTGGTATTCGTAGACAAGAAAAGGAAGACCAGCCAAATAGTTGACGTGGCTGTACCTGCAGACCATAGAATAAAGGGGAAGGAGAGTGGAAAACGGGAAAAATACCAGGACCAAGCGAGAGAATTGAGGAAGATGTGGAACATGAAAGCCAGGGTAGTACCAGTCATAGTGGGCGCACTAGGAACTGTCCCCAAAACACTGAGGGTGAGACTGGAGGAGATCGGGATTAGGGGAAGGATTGAGAGTGTACAGACCACAGCACTACTGAGAACTGCACGGATACTGAGGAAAGTGCTAGAAATATAAGGACTACAACGTTAACTGTCAATAGTGACCCAACAGAGGAAGGGAAATGAAAGCGGAAACGCAAATTGTAGCACTGACATGATAGGCGAAAGAGAGAAGAGATGTCGGCTGAAGACCTGAGGAGACTTATTGTCACTCAGCTTCCAGCAATGACCACTGGGCAACCGGTGTGAAACTGTAAATTACAGTATTACTGCGACCTATGAGTACTAGGAGAGAAGGGCTGGAGACTTGAGGAGACTTGTTGTCACTCAAACTCCAGCGGTTACCACCAGGCAACTGGTGTGAGATTGCAAATAATAATAATAATGATAATGACAACAACAACAGCAACAACAACAACAACATTTCCCTGTTGTAATTTGAAAACGCTACTGAGGGATCAATAGGTAGCTCAGCTATTGATTGAGCTAAATCAACAAGTCTTATATATAGAATTTATGTTACAAATGCGCAAGGGCTTTTTTTTTCATTCAAATAAATAAATTCATTTCTATACCAAATATATATATATATATATATATATATATATATATATATATATATATATATTTACACTCCTTCATTTATTGCACATACATGCAGTGATCATCTTCAGTTGCTGTAGAAGTATTTCTGGTGGTTCAACCAGTAGCAACTAAGCTTGTTCCCCTTTCGTTCTTTCCAACGTTAGCATTAGGATGTTATGGATGCACCTTTTTCGCCAAAGCTTTTTCGTTGGTAAAAAGGTCGTAAATGGTGGTTATGCTACCGAACACCAACTTGATACCACAGTGTTGATTCTCCGTTCTGCTTTGTTCGGCCGCTCTTAACTAAGGTATGTTTTGACGCTCAGTCTCCTATTCCTCGCCTTAGAAATAATACAAGATGGAAAATTGTCACCTTTGAGAGTCAGAGAATTTGAGGAATTTACATTCACCAACCAGTCGAACAGATGTATATAACGATTGTGTGAATTTTTGGTTTTGTGTGGCTTTGCTTTTACTCTGCTCAGTAAGGGGAGAATTGAGCATCTGATTCTGTAAACGTGGAATCCCTGTGTAACATATGTTGCTCAGAATCAATGATCTTGCTGGCCCGACCTGACCTAACCTCGTCTGACTTCTTGAGTGATGTGTATTGATGAATCAGTGCTGAAAGAACACCGACCACAACAAGGATTAGATCCATTCACCGGCGCCGCTAATCAATAAGGCAACTGAGCTTATAGATATTTTAGTTCTCCCGCCTTTTGCTAGGCGATGATCTCTTGAATCAGTCAGATTTTAAAATAAACAAGCAAACAAAAACAGAACAAGCATGAATGCTACCGGACACAAACTAAAGGATTAAATTAACGTAAAATCATATTGTTAATTGAAATCACTCACCAAAAATATATATTGAAAGGGAATTTAAAAAATCCCCAAAACCCCAACAAAATAACGTTTATTCAAAACAGAATAGCAGTAAACATTGGTGCAGCCAGCATATGCGATACAAACATTGATAGTCAAGCAGCCTGACGCATTTGAGAACTGAAGAAACCTTTTGGGCTGACTATATCTAATGAATGAAGAGGGATCCATGAAATATCAGTAGTGTTCACCGCCTCAAGTAATTTTCGCGTAACTCATTTTCTAAGTAATTGATAAACAGATTGGAAAATTCATTAGATTGTTTAATTAATCATCCGCGTCTCCCTTGATTAGATATACTCTAAACCCCTGAAAGGAGGGAGAGAGAGAGAGAGAGAGGGAGAGAGAGAGGGAGAGAGAGAGAGAGAGGGGGGGGACTTAAATATGATTTTCTTATTTGGAAGATAAAATTCTCCACTTTGCTTTGGAATAGTGATGTCAAGCTGACAAAAATGTATGGAATAATATTCTGTTGCTTCCTGTTCTAGAATGCCACATCCTCGCGAACAGTTATAGCTGTAGAGAGTTCGATCCTCACTCAGTGCCAGACTAGAAAAATTAGTACATATATATATATATATATATATATATATATATATATATATATATATATATATATATATATATACACACACACACAGAGTATATGTGGTACAAATCAGGCTAGCAGTATAACATAATATAATTATATATCAATAATATAAAGCCACTTCTGATTCACCTGAAGAGGCCCAGAGAGGGCCGAAACATGAGCTAGTTTGTGTAGCGAATCTACAACCTACTGTATATATATATATATATATATATATATATATATATTTATGTATATATATTTATATATATATATATATATATATATATATATGTATATATATATATATTATCAACCTTCAAGCTACGTAAATACATACGTTCGGCTATGTTTAGCGAGCTAGTCTCAAAGATAATTCGCACTGATTTTGATCTGCACTGAACTTGTTGCTCATTGTTGAGCTCAATAAATAAGAAAGTTGAACAATGTTGAGCGAGCTTATCTCAAAGACAAGCACATTCGACTGAGTTTGATCACCATTGGATTCACTGAAGTTTTCCCTTATACTAGAATAAGCTAAGCTCAGTGAATAAAAACGTTTAGCTCAGTTTAGCTGGTTAGTTTGGATGACTATCACTGCTGTACTAAGTTCGATCTCCATTAAATACACTGAACTCATGCCTAATGCCAGAAATAGCTAAGCGCAGTAAATAAATATTTTTCAGATGATAGATCATGATTTTTTTCAGATCTGTTGTCCTCATCTTGGTTCAACGTTTTGACCTTTGTACTCCTCTCTGGAGCACTTGGAATGCCGGGACAACTTTGAAAAGCAAGAATAAACTTCCTTCTTACCAGTCCCTGAAAAAAAAAAAAAAAAAAAGGGGATTGTTGAATGCCTTTTTCTATTCCAACATGGCGGTTCGTACACGCAGCAATTCTTGAGTGGGTCCAAATAACCCTTTAGAAAAACGCTTCTGAGCCATCAACATGATTATGACAGTAAAAAACTATCGGCAACATGGTTATGACCTGGGGAATTCACCCATTGAGAATAGCAGAAAGACGATATTCCAACCCTTAACTTCGTGGTCCGAATTCTCCCCATTTGCATCACCCACCTGAAAAAAGCTGCACGTTACAACGACCAAA